>SKCR01028609.1:0-178161 GCA_019454045.1 Zanthoxylum bungeanum
GGGTCGGGTTCAGAATGAAGCTTTGCAGATATCTTTTTCTGAGGATGAACTCCCAATAGAGGGGAGGAATCATAACAGGCCTCTATTTATCAGGGCCGAGGTGAGGGCAAGAGAACTTAATGTGTGATGGTGGATGACGGTTCATCCATCAATGTGTGCCCGCTGAAAATTCTGGCAAGATTGGGTATGAAAGCAACAGACTTGGACCCTCCAGTATGACTATTAAGGCTTATGATGACAGTAACAGGGGAGTTGAGGGTACCTTGTGGCTATGGTTAGGTAGGACCGATTGAAGATGAGGTGAGTTCACAATACTAATACGGACATCCCGGCTACTTTCGCCTTATTGTTGGGAATGCCTTGGTTTCACAAACTTGGGGCGTGCCTTCCACTTTACATCAGATGATCAAGTTCCCGTATAAGGGAGAAGTTGTTACTATCCGGGCTGAGTTAGATAATCCGTAGCTGCCTGTGGGATACAACCTTTCACGAGGTTTCAGGTGTCAGCTAATTTTGAGGAGTGGGTGGATCCTAGGGTGGCTAAGAGATTATGGAGAAAATGAAGTTTGAGCCGGGTAAAGGTTCAAATTACCAGATTTTCAGAGGACAGACTACTCGGAAGGGTTTGGGGTACAAGTCCGATGAAGAAAAGCCAAAGGTCAAGAAAATGGCTTGAAACTGGTGGAATGTTTTTATGAAAGCTTCAGATATCAAGGGGAGCCTGAACTATGGAGGTTAATGGAATTGTGGTACCTGGGTTTGAGATCTTCCAGGATATGTTTGGGTAAGAAGCTGATAGTTGAAGAAATTGGAGGAAGAACTGATGAAGTTGGAGAGCCTGACTCTGGGAGAGGACGAAAAGCCTGAGGAAAACCTGGTTGCAGAGGAAGAAGTGTCTATAGATGATGAGGACATCTACCTTCCTGATTTGTTGAATGTACTTCTGCATTATCCTAATAAAGACATCTCTTTTGCTTACTTGCCTGAGACATTTCCATTTACTCTACACGAATCAAGCATATTTTGATATCAGTTCAGCCAGAACTACTACATTTAACTTGGGGTACACTTGAGAACCCCAAGGAATTCTGATTGCAAGTGAAGTAACCTCCGAAGAGAGGGAGAAACTAGAAGAAGTGTTGGTCAGATATGCCAAGTGTTTGCTTGGTCCCTATGAGGATATGCCGGGTAGACAGAAACATTGCCCAACACACATACCAACTTATCCGAATAGGAGGCCAGTAAAACAGAAACTCCGACGGATGAGACCAGAATGGGCTGAGAAAGTCAGATAGGAAGTTAAGAAACAGATAGATTTGGGGGTTCCTGGAGTAGTAAAATATCCAGAGTGGTTGGCTAATATAGTGCCGGTGCCAAAGAAAGATGGGAAGGTTAGAATGTGTTAGACTCAGAGATCTCAACAAAGCTTGTCTGAAAGATGATTTTCCTTTGCCGCATATAGATGTTCTGGTTGATAGCGCGGCTTTATCTGCTATGTATTCATTGCAGATGGGTTTTCAGGTTACAATCAGGTTCTCATGGCTGAGAAGATAAATACAAGACTGCATTTGTTACCGAGTGGGGTACTTATTGTTACAATAATATGCCGTTGGGCTTAAGAATGCGTGAGCTACTTATCAGCGGATGGCCACTACACTTTTCCATGACTTGATGCACAAAGAGATTGAGGTGTATGTGATGACATGATGGTGAAATCAGAGACAAGGGTTGGGCATATCGACACTAGAAAGGGTCATTCAGAGAGTTGACAGATACAACCTGCGGAAAATCCCAAGAAATGTGTGTTTGGGGTGACATCAGGGAAATTGCTTGGTCATACAGTGGGAATGGGCGGAATAGAGGTAGACTCCGAAAAGATCAGGGCAATCACAGAAATGCATGCACCGAAGACAGAAAAAGAAGTCAGAGCATTCTTGGGGAAGATTCAGTACATCAGTCGGTTCATTGCCAAGTTGACATCGATATGTGAACCTATCTTCAAACTGTTGAGAAAAGATCAGCCAGTGAGATGGAATGAACAGTGTCAGACAGCCTTCGACAGAATCAGAGAGTACTTGGTAAAGCCACCTGTATTGAAACCTCCGAGACCGGGCAGACCTTTGATATTGTATTTGGCTATAGAATCAGAAGCACTGGGGGCAATGATGGTACAAGCAGATGAGACAAGGGTAGAACATGCAGTTTACTATCTGAATAAGAAGATGCTCCCGTATGAGGCTCGATATCAGGAAGTTGAGAAGATCTGTCTTGCAGTGGTATGGGCTTCCAGAGAGTTGCGGCATTATTTCCAGTCTTACAAGATCCAGGTAGTGGCAAAGGAAAATCCTCTGAAATATCTTCATTCGGTGCCTTCACTAGTGGGAAATTGGGCAGATGGTTGTTATTGCTAACAGAGTTGACATTGAGTATCTCACCTCCAAAGTGATCAAAGGGCGAGCAGTAGTAGCAGAGTTTCTGGCATTGCAACCTGTTGAGGGGGATCAGTATAAGTTTGAGTTTCCAGATGAAGAGATCCAAGCAATAACAGTTCAGAGATGGAAGATGTATTTTGACGGAGCAGTGAATTACAAGGGAGCCGGAATTGGGATCGTGATAGTGACCCTCGAAGGAGAGACTTTGCCTTTGGCTAAGAGGTTGACATTCAGAGTAACTAATAACATGGCCGAGTATGAAACATGTGCTTTTGGTTTGACAACATTGATAGCCTTGAAGGCCAGGAGTGTGGAAATCTACGGGGATTCTATGTTGGTAGTCCAGCAGATGCGAGGAGAATGGGAATTGAAAGAAGAACGATTGAAGCCTTACCTCTTTCACCTCAGAAAGTTGGCACAGGTTATCCCCGAGTGTCAGTTTCAGCACTTACCGAGAGAAGAGAATCAGATGGCAGATGCATTGGTACACTTGCAGTGACTTGGGAAAATCCAGAAAAGTTAGTGATGAGACCGTTGGTACTGGAAACAGCAAGCAGACCTGTTTATGAGATAGAAAGAATTCTGGAAGTTGAGGTCGACGACGGTAAACCTTGGTATTATGACATTCAGAGGTATCTGGAACATGGTGAACTTCCGGAAGGGGCAGGCAGAAAAGACAGAATAGCCATCCAGAAGTTAGCTTCCCAGTATGTGACTTTGAAAGGGGAACTGTACAAGAGGCAAGCAAATGGTATTTAGTTGAAGTGTTTGAGAAAGGAAGAAGCCCAACATGTAATGGAAGAAATACACGCCGGGGTATGTGGTCCGCACATGAACGGGTTGAATCTATCCCGAAAGATAGTAAGACAAGGTTTTTATTGGTCAACCATGGAAACAGACTGCGCGAAGATGGTAAAGCACTGTTATGACTGTCAAGCACATGGTAATTTGAATCACTTACCGCACACAGAGTTGCACGGGTTGTCAGAGCCGTGGCCTTTCTCAGCATGGGGGATTGATATGATTGGGGAAATTCGACCGAATGCATCAAATGGGCATCGCTTCATAGTAGTGGCGGTAGATTACTTCTCGAAATGGGTGGAAGCTGAATCATTCTGTAGTGTTACAGCAAAACAGATGGCAAAGTTTATAGCTCGGAACCTCATTTGTCGGTATGGTATGCCGCATCATGTAGTGACGGACAACGGAGTTCAGTTTCAAGGAGAAACAAAGTCAATGCTACAGAGGTACGGAATAGGCCACCACAAGTCATCACCGTACAGGCCACATGCAAATGGGGCAGTTGAGGCAGCCAACAAGACTATAAAGATGATTTTAGCCAAGGTGACAGAGAACTGCAGAGATTGGGTCGAGAAACTACCATATGCTTTGTGGGGATACCGAACATCAGTAAGAATAGCGACATGGGCCACACCTTACTCTTTGGTCTATGGAATGGAAGCAGTGTTACCAGTGGAAGTGGAAATACAGTCTATGAGGGTTTTAGCAGAGGCAGAATTACCGGAACAAGAATGGGCCCCATAGAGGTTTGATCAGTTAGCATTGTTGGATGGGAGGAGGACGAAGTCTTTGCATCACATGCAGTTGTATCAAAGAGATTAGCCCGAGCATTCAACAAGAAAGTACGTCCCACCAAGATCAGAAAGGGCGATTTGGTACTTAAGCAGTCGAGGCCGTCGACGACAGATCTGAGAGGAAAATTCAGACCCAACTGGGAAGGACCTTACATAGTGCAGAAAGTAATGGGAAATGGGGCAGTGAGGTTATCAGACTTGGAAGGAAACGAGTTCACCGAGCCGATCAACGTGGACAGATTGAAGCAATACTTTGCCTGAGGGAAAAATGACCGAGCAGTCACCAAGGGAATTGGCAGAAGACCTAACCCAACCGAGTAGGAAAATCATTCATGCATACACGTAACATTGCATTCTTTCCATGTTTGTTTTTGTTTTGTGTTCGCAGGTTCGAAGAAAAGAGAAAGCGGCAGAAATGAGCCAAACAGCGTCAACGCAGTTTCAGTTTTGGGGATGAGTCCCAAGGGGCGAGGCCCACATCAGTACCAGTCTGGGGGCGAGGCCTACATTAGCAACAGTTTTGGGCGAGGCCCACATTAGTATCAGCTTATGGGCGAGGCCCACTTTTGTCAGTGGTGTTGGGTCGAGGTGCCCAGGGTCGAGGTTCCCCCGTTGTCGGTTGTAGTTCCGGGATGCGTCCCAGGGTCGAGGTGCCCACTACATCATCAGTTTGAGGGAGAGGTCCCTATTGTCAGTGGTGTTGGGTCGAGGTGCCCAGGGTCGAGGTGCCCCCATTGTCGGTTGTAGTTCCGGGATGCGTCCCAGGGTCGAGGTGCCCACTACATCGTCAGTTTGTGGGCGAGGTCCCTATTGTCAGCGGTGTTGGGTCGAGGTGCCCAGGGTCGAGGTGCCCCCATTGTCGGTTGTAGTTCGGGATGCGTCCCAGGGTCGAGGTGCCCACTACATCATCAGTTCGAGGGCGAGGTCCCTATTGCCAGCGGTATAGGGTTGAGGTACCCAGGGTCGAGGTGCCCCCGTTGTCAGTTTCAGTTAGTGGGACGCGTCCCAAGATCGAGGTCCACTGCAACACCAACTCAGCTCGAGGCAGCAGACGAGTCAGGTAAGTGAAAATGCATTGCATAACTTTGATAGGATTGTTCAAAGTCACACACTGCACAAGTCCCATCAAAGTGGGGGCGACTGTAGGCATTGCATTTTTGCATGTGAAACCCGATGATGAGTCTCAGTTTGAGGTACTACCTTTTAAGTCACGGAAGTCGTGAGAAACTGATATCGGAAGGGGAAATTCAGGATAAGTATGCTATCAGAGTCGTTTCACATGTTCACTGTTTTCGTTCGTGCTGCGTTCTTAAACACGTTCGAACGTCAGGCAGATTGCGGGCGTTCGTGTCGCGTTCGAATTGGCGTTCGAACGGTGTCGGTAATTCTGGTTTTGCTGCTAGCCTCACATTAAGCCCAATTCGCCCAAGCCTTGGCCCACACGCCCAAGCCCAGTTAAAACACATATTTAACACATGGTGAAATCAAACCAAATCTAAAAATCACATACCAAATTAAAATAAACATTAAAATCAATCAAATATTTTAATTCCTTAATTAAGATATTCACCCACCAATTACACAAGATTCCTTCCTAACTAAACAAAATCACATACTAAACTAAAAAGATGGCATGCCTAATTAAAATCAATTATAACAAATTAAAGATATTGACTTCCTAATCTAAACCAAATTTGTCCCCCCTCAATCTTTGACTTTCCTTGCTCAACATAAAATCAAATCCCTTCCTTGTGAGACAAGGTGAAGCCCTAGCCATTCTCTATATAAACAACCTCTAACCAAGACATGATTCCCCTAGCTCATACACATAATATACACACAACTCACACGAAAATCACAACACACACAAAAACCCTAGAAGTTCACGCATACTCAAGAAATGACACAAAAGTTCTCTTGATCCTCTTTTCTAATCACCGAAAACCAGACCTCCATTCAACAACCTTGTATCACTGAAAAACAGCCCATACAACAGCCCTAAAACACACATAAAACAGCCCCCGAACCACAATATAACACAACCGAAAATCACATCCAAAACAGTAGCCAAAACATCCCAAAAACAGTAACTAAAATACAGCAGCAAAACAGTAGCAAAACGGCAGCAAATCGGAGTCAAAAGCAGCAGCAAAAGACGGAGAACGATGACTCAAAACAGTAAGACAACAAACGAGAGCAGTGAACCAGTGAACCGGAAGAGTTGCGGAGCATCCACCCTTCCGACGATCGTGTACCGTACATCCGAGAGGTGATTTAAAAGGTTAGACCTTATGGCACTTTTCTCATTAGTTTATATTCGTTTTTTTGATTGTTTATTGAATTCTATTCGCATGAGAGTCGTTTGTGGATGCATGTTGTGGCTTGAATGAAATGGAAAATGTGTCGCCTCTTGTGGTATATAGGATGGAAACCCGGACATAAATTTCATAGCCGATTCCGAATGGACGGTAGTATGATCTGTACTCGGGATACAACTCCACGTACCACTTGAGTAAACGGCACATTCTTTTGTTTTATGTTGCTTTGATTTATTTATTTATTATGCATGTTACTTTTGTATGTATGATATGATCGAGCGCATGGGCTTAGTAAGTGCGATGAAAGGTCCTCTAATTGAAGAGGTTAAAATCCTTTACCATGATGCTTTGCCGCGCCGATTAACGTATATTCGGTTGAATGTAAGATGTGTTCAATCAGGTATATGAAGTCTAAGGTTATTGTCATTATTTTTATATGCATTGAGATAAGCGCATGGGCTTAGTAAGTGCGATGAAAGGTCCTCTAATTGGAGAGGTTAAAATCCTTCACCACGATGCTTCGCCGCGCTTCGTATTTCGCTATTTGCTTTTTTTATGTATGTATTGCGTCACATTTTGTGCATCAGGTCTGTTCCCGTTCGAACGCGTTTTCGAACGCTATACGAACGCGAACCTTCTGTTTCCCGTTCGAACGCGTTTACGAACACTACTCGAACGCGCATGTATTTTGTTTCATCAGGTCTGGATCCGTTCGAACGCGTTATCAAATGCTACACGAACGCGAACCTTCTGTTTACCGTTCGAACTCGTTTACGAACACTACACGAACGCGCACACACTGAACTAAGTCTGTCTCATCATATTTCATGCACAACTGCCTTTTGGGTGATCTCCCTTGCATTATGTAGCCAATCATATTATTTGTATTCCTGCATTCACCCATTCGATGTGTTCTTGGGATGATATTCAAGCATGATTAGGTGGTTAGCATGATATTTGGTTAATATGTTCATGAGATAGTACTCAAGCATGATTAGGTTGTTCTTAGTTTTCCCTATCATATGATTGAGAAATGTTCATGAGATTTCCATGTGATGTTGCATGTTGTGATGAACTTGTTGATGTATGCATGTGAATTTAGAAGCATGATACTCTTGGAAATAAGTGTTACTTAAACTTGATTAAATTATTACATAAATCCTTTCATTACAAGTGACATAAGTAAGGGACCATTCCGAACCCAACGGTTTGAGGTCTTCCCTTGCGAGGGGTGAGTTCGGCCTTAAATCTCATTTTCCCGGTTCACACCGGGTGGCGACTCCATTATTCTCCGGTTTAGTCCCCCGTGGCTACTCCATACTCCCGACCGGGCCGCGAGCCCGGGACAGCATGCGTCGCCCAGTTCCTGTGTCCCACAATAGTCATAAGTGCTGATATCAAATATCAAAATAATTATTAAATATTATTTTAAATAACTAGATGGGAAATCTGGTATCCAATACCCACAATTGTCGTATTGTGAGAATCAATATTCTCTATACACAATTATACATATCTCTTTTCTTTAGCTTTATAATTTGCCTTCAATTATTCACAACAATTGTAAATAATCGATTAGAAAACTGTGTCAAACACGTGACTTCTAAAAGTCATTAAAGCTAAGAAACGTCATTATAAGATAAACAAATACCTAATGAAGTTTTCTTATGCCAGTCAAGAATCTCAAGACATGAACTGATTCGTGTCAATTCTTACCGCACAAGAAACTATTCTCTCTAGACAATTATATCCTAAAACATATATCTATTTATATTACATATCGTGACTTAGAAGCTAAGTCACTAACCATTTTAATTTTCAAGAAAATCGGAAAAACAATTCCCGATGGTTTAGACTAATTTAACAATATTCAAGTCAACTTACAATCTAGAACCTATTATAGAAATACGCAACCAAAAGTGAAGTCAGAAAACATATTCAAATAATATGCATGCAGTGGATTAGAAGTATAATTCTATTAACAATATAGAATAAAGGAAAACAAAAGCAGCAATTTCCATAAAATTACGCACTGCCTTATTTATGGAGTTTTAACCCAGCAGTGTCTCCCACTACTTTATGTAATACCGTAATCCCCAACGAAGAACGAGAATTCAATAATTAAATCAAATTCCATAGTGAGAGTAGGATCCCATGAATATATTTCGACTCACAGCTTTGGCACGATCTCGCCTACGTATATTCATTAGGTAGAAAACTCATTGTTAATCACACTCACTGTGACTCATGGTTTTGGTCCTGACCGTTTCTCGTTATGACAACTTTGGCACATTCACAAGGAGGCGTATCAAGGCTTCACTTGCCAATGACAAACTCAAGCTACCAATGTAGTCCTGACAGCTTTGGCACGTTCAGGATTTCCACTTTCACTTGAATTTGTCTAGTATCAAATATACATCCGGTAGGATAGAATTCTATCAACTACACCCTCACTGCTTTGGTACTTTCTCGGATGCAGCCACAGAAAGATACCTATAAACCGTATTGACAAGACAGACCAAGAAATATGGATCCAATACATGTCACTTTACTGCCTTATTTAAGCGGGGATATTCCACAAGAAAGCTTTGCTCTACATCAAATGCAGAATTTAATCTAGATCAATTTCCAAACAGTTCAATTCTACCTTAGAAAACATAACTTAATTTAACCATTAAATTTATGTTACGTTTCCCGTTAGCATAGAACCGAAAATTCAAGAAACATCTAAATTATATGCATGTGCAAACATCAAAATTGGATTATATATCATATATCAAGCATGACTAATTTAATGGATGAAGGATCAGACCTGCTCTTATACCATTTTTGTTGGGGTTTTGGTACGGGCGCAGCGGAAGCTCGCGGTTCGGGTGAAATCGTAATTTTATAAATTTAAATTACCTAATAAATTATTCGATATCCAATATGAATAATTTATTCGTATTTCACCTAAACATATTTATTCGATATCAAATAATGACATAAATAGTTAAGAAACATCGCGAAACATTTACGAAAATATTTTTCCACAAAATGACATAAAACACGTTTTTGACCGAACCGACCACCCAATACACATGAGGGCTGCCCAGGTCAGCCCCAATAGTATTAGGGCAGTTCATGGGCTGCCCGAACAGTGACCAATTCACTGTTTGGACAGCCGTCACCCGGTTGGCTCAAAAGTAACCCAGTAACGCCGTTTTTCACCGTTTTCGCTTATTTCAACTCCGAAACAATTTCCGGAAATTGTTCTAACACCCAAAACACAACCATTATATTTATATGACTTTATTTTCATGACCATATGAACAGTATTTCCAGATCTGATCCAGAAGTAAAAATATCAATTTTTCATGCTTAAAATCAATTTTTCAATATTAATCTAATTAATCTTAACACCAACCAAAGTCACCACAAATGAACCACCCAAGAACAATTCTAGGCATTACAAGAGTGGTCATAACACTCTAGAATGGCAACATATCATAAAATGATCAAATTTAAAAAATATTACAATAATATCATCCAAAACAACTTCACACAGACACAAAGCCTTCCAATTCATCCACCAAATCAAAAGCCCCAATTTCTAAGAAGTAAGTAAACCCTAGAACCATTCTAATAATCCAAGAACAAGAAACTAATTTTCTACACTTAAGAATATAAAAGATTACCCTCTAATCTTCAACTTTCTTTGAGTTTTTTTTTTTGAATTCTTACTTTCTTCTTCCTTGAATCATCAAGAAAAATTGGAGAGCTATTTTTGGAGGAGAATTCGTCCATAGCAAGCCAAGTGAGGAGAAAATAAAATTTTATAACCTAAAAGGCAAGGTAAACCGACTTTGCAAAGGTATTTATGTCATTTTCTAAAAAATAATTTAATTAAATATAATAAGCTTTAATTTGACAAATCAAATTTACACACTTAAAGCTTAATAAAACCATGTCATTTGTAACCAATAATAGTCAAACATTTTTCATAACAATTATGAAAAAGTATATTATTTAATTATTCAAATATTTAACATTTAAATATCTAAATAATTAATTAATATAATTATTATATATATATATTTTTATTTACATTAAATAACAAATACATATATTAATGGCATGTGTCAAAATCTCATTTGACAATTAATTAATGTGTATCTAATCAAATTATGTACCAAATACAAATACACAATAATTACGATTAACCAAAAATGCCCTTATGCATGTGTTTTTGTTTAATCGTTTAAACTAGGGGTGAGCAAAACCGGTTTCGGTTCCGGTTCCGTATGGAACCGGAACCTACCCGGAAAAAATCGGTTCCTAACTAAGTGGAACCAGAACCTACCCAATTAAATAGGGTACCCTATTATTCGGTTTCAATCCGATTCCGGTCCGGTTCCGAATTATCCTTTTAATATAACATTGTCATTTAATAAAAAATTATTGGATACAATGGTGGCAGTGGGGATGTTCACGAAACCTGACTGAAGCTACTGATTCTTTTCTCAAATTGTGAGCACTAGCCCAGCAACAGACATTATCAAGAGTTGCATCAGAGGTAGAAACTTATATTTGGAACCTGACTGATCTCTCCCCAAGAAGAGATCAGTCAGGTTCACACATACTTATATTTGGAGCAATGCATTAGCCATGAGTCTTCTCTTAGCCTCACACATGCTCATCTCTCCCCAAGAAGCTGCCTGAAAAAATGTTCATAAATACATTAATAATTTTATCCATGAAAAGGGAGCATGGATATATTGGCTGTTAAGGAAACAAAATTCTATTGGCACAATCATCACCTCTTGCCAATATACATAAATTGCATAAATTTAGAAACGCAATTTTTCTCCCGATTCAATAAAATGGCTTTATTTTGTAACTAGCTAACTTGAGGCCATGGCCTTGCACAAGTAAAAGCATTGATGATGACAATGAAACATAGCAGAGCATAAAAGGAATTAGAAGATAAGCATCAATACGATGTTAGAGCTGTGATATTATGAGTAGCAATTGTAAGGTAATAAAATTACTGTGCTTAAATTCAGAAACTGGAAATATATATCTATAAACGAGAAGATTCATAACAACAAATTAACTACAAAGAATAAAAATTACTTTTACTCATAAGATCTACCATGAACATATTTCAAGTGCCAATTCAGTTACTGGTTGATGAAATAAATTGCACAACAAAAGGAAATTGGTAGCAGAGCATGCAAGTCAGAATGTTCCGGTTCCGGTTCTATGGTCCGGTTCCGGTTCCGGTAATTCTGGAACCGGAACCGGACCGGTTACAACCGGTTCCTTATATTTGGAACCGGAACCAGACCGGTTACAACCGGTTCCGATTCCAAACCCGAATTTCCGGTCCGGTTCCAACCGGTTCCGGGTAGACCCGGAACCGATGCTCACCCCTAGTTTAAACGATTCGAATGAACTCATTTAATCTGATGAAGTATTATGAATAATCTGTATTATTCATAACGCGTTGCCCAAGTGCTCAACGAATACACTTCATATTATGGGACTCTCTAAGTTTAGGTTTATCCGTCACGAAACCAAATTTCGTGTCCATAATTCACCCACTCATGAATTATGATGACCACGGATAATCTCACTAAACTATGCAAGTCGATGTCATTGCATACGTATAATCCCGCCGTCATAGGCTATCCATATTATACTTGGGAAATAGATAAGAACGTCAAATTCTAATGGTATAATATAGTCAACTTTCAAATTTACGATCTCTAAATAACACTTGGAACTTGCTTCCGAAGTTATACCACGGCCATGGATTTACTAGATCGCAAACACGTGTATGATACCTATGCCCTGTACACAGGATTGACGAATTCTATCTTGATACGCACAGGATATCATGAGCATCAGTCCACACCCAACGAACAAGCGGAGGTCTGATCTAAATAGATCGGTGACGTGACTGCCATCAAAGTGTGGAGGATAACTCATATATCCACAGTGGCATCTCAAGTCGAATGACCACTATGCTCGCTCAACTCGAGAAGATTCATATTGACGTTGGTGTACCATCTATTAGGAAATCTTCAGTGAGTCATTCAGTGTTTATCAAATAAACACCTACATGTCTATACGAGTCTCCCGAGACTCATGGTTTATTGGGATAAACCATCGACCAAGTCACAATATATGACATGTACTGGTCTCAGTGGATTTTACTTACCGACCCGTGTTAGTAAATCTTGACCAAGAACTTTATTTAAGGATATATAATTTATAGTGACGCTTCCCAATGTCAATTACAAACTACGTTGTAACTACGCACTGCGTTGTAAATCCTAGGGTCTTTGTCTAATATATACGTATCACTAAATCAGATTTAGTTTCAATCTAATCATAATTAGATATCTAATCACAATTAGATCGATTATTTATATAAAAGACAAGAGGTGCTATCGTTAAATAAGTAATTTTATGGAAAAAGAAATTGTTCTTATTTATGAATCAGATATAAATACGATCTGGATTGGCACTCTGAGCACCAACCCTAACAGACTTATCATTCTCCACTAATTGATATTCGATAACAAGTAAATCGTATTTACTAGTAGCCTTTTTGCCTTTCAGCTCAGAAACGTATTTAAGACACTTCATTTTCCAATGCCCGTCCTTGTTGTAGTGGAAACACTTTCCCTTGGGCTTGGCTTCCTTGGAGCCTTTCTTGTTCTTCTTCTTCATAGGCTTAGCCATATCCTTCCCATTGCATTTCTTCTTGTTCTTGGCGATTTAGAAGATTCGGCAACATTTTCCTCTCCACTGAGCTTACAAGGATCCACCAGCATGGACTCGTAATGGGTGAGCTAATTCAGCAGCTGGGTCAAAGTAAAAGACATCGTATTTATAACATAGTTGCTTTTAAACTACATGAAACTTGTCGAAAGAGTTTCTATGATCATGGTCACCTAACTACGCTCGTCAATACGAGCTCCATGAGTTTCAGCAGTTTTGAGATAGGTAATCATCCTTAAGACGTGCTCTCGGACTGATGTCCCTTCCTTCATCCTATCAATCGTCGTTGAGACCATGGCCCCATGACGCTGATGCTCCGAAGGCTGCCCGAACATGCCCTGCAATGAATATATCTTCTGAATTGTTGTAGCTATATGCTCATGCTTTTCAGTAAGAACCTCAGACATTCTTGCTAGCAAGTAGCTGCAGGCTTTCTCATTAGCCACGACCCATTTCTAGTAGGCATCACGCACAGCTTGGCCAGAGTCTGGCTGGCTCAAGAGGACACTCCTCTGTCAGGAAAAACTTAAGGTCTTCATATACCAGAATGACATTCATGTTACTTTTCCAATTTACATAATTTTCTCCCGTTAATTTTTCATTAGAGAGAATGACAATTATTGGAGAAATCATGGCTGAAATAAAATAAAGTAAACTTTCATTTAAAATTCATTCATCGAATATTAAAAAGTATCAAACATTTATGCATAAAATTAAACATGATGCATGTGTTGGGGTTTTGGGCGAAGGGCGCGGCGGAAGCGCGGTTCGGGCGAAATCATAATTTTAAAACTTTTTAAATTACCGAACAAATTATTCAATATCTAAAATGAGTAATATATACATATTTCACCTAAACGTGTTTATTCGATATCAAATAATGACATAAACAAGTAAGAAACGTCGTGAAACTTTTACGAAAATATTTTTCCGTAAAATGACGCAAAACGCGTTTTTGACCGAACCAACCACCCAACACTTATGGGGACTGCCCAGGTCAGCCCCAATAGTGTTAGGGCAGTTCATGGGCTGCCTGAACAGTGACAAATTGGACTAATATTACAATAATATCAACCAAATCACTTCACACATGCATCAACACTTCCAATTCCATCCACCACAACCAAAAGCCCCAATTTTATAGAAATAAAGAAACCCTAGATCTCACTAGATCTACAAGAAACATGAAACAAAATTTCTAAGCTTAGGGATTTGTAGAATTACCTTTAATCCTCTCAATTCCTTAGTTTTTTTTCTTGATTTTCTTTATTTTTTTCCTTGAATCATCAAGCATGATTTGAGAGCCATTTTTGGGAGCTTATTCGGCCATGGAGAAAGATATATGAAGAAGATAAAAAAATTTCAAATTAAAAAGAAGTGTGACCGACTTTAGGGGGGTTAAAATGGTCAATTTGGAAAAATTAATTCAATTAATTAAAGTAAGCTTTTTTGGTGGCAAATCAAATTTACACACATTTACCTTAATAAAGTCATGCCATATATACAAATAATAATTAGCCATATTTCATAACATTTATGAAATATATATATTATTTAATCATTCAAATATTTAATATTTAAATATCTAAATAATTAATTAATATAATTATTATTATATATGTATTTTTATTTACATTAAATAACATATACATATATTTATGGCATGTGTCAAAATCTCATTTGACAGTTAATTAATGTGTATCTAATCGAATTATGTATCAAATACAAATACACAATAATTACGATTGACCAAAAATGCCTCTATGCATGTGTTATCATTTAACCGATTAAACGATTCGAATTAACTCATTTAATCCGCTGAAGTATTATGAATAATCTGTATTATTCATAACGCGTTGCCCAAGAATGAGTACACTCCATATTGTGAGACTTTCTAAGTTTAGGTTTATCTGTCACGAAATCCAATTTCGTGTCCATAATTCACCCACTCATGAATTATGACGACCACAGATAATCTCGCTAAACTATGCAAGTCGAGGTCATTTCATACGTATAATCCCTCCGTCACAGGCTATCCGTATTATACCTGGGATATAGATCAAAACATCAAATCTGTTCGGTATAATACAATTGACTTTCAATTTACGATCTCTAAATAACACTCGGAATTGATTTTCGAAGTTATACCACGAACATGGATTTACTAGATCGTAAACACGTTCAGATGCCTATGCCCTATACACAGGACTGACAGATCCTATCTTGATACGTACTGGATATCATGAGCATCAGTCCACACCCAACAAACTGGCGGAGGTCTGATCATGAATAGATCGTTGATGTGACTGCCATCAAAGTGTGGATGATAACTTATATATCCCACTGTGCTATCTCAAGTCGAAGGACCACTATGCTCGATCAACTCGAGAATGTTCTTATTGACGTTGGTGTTGTTGGAGTATCTCTAAGTGCGAGGATCGAATAATAAGCAAGAAACAACATGTGAATACATCGAGGAAGTTGCGGAATACTTACATCGAGCGGTTGAGCGATGCGACGAAGAACAAAAAATCTTCATGCCCCTCCTAGAAGCTCTCAGCAGTGAGTTGAATTTGGTGCTCCCAATTTTCGGCAATGGTCCTTCTCTAAGCTCCAAGCTTTTGAAGTGTATTCCAACTCATATGTGCAGTTCCCTATCACCTTCGCAAGACTCAAATGGTGTGCTAGCACTTACGAATTTTTGCCACAAAAATCCCTTGCTTCTCCTCTTAATTCTCGGTGAAAACCTGAAAATAAAAGAAGAAAAATGGCCTATGGCCGTGAGAGAGAGGGAGAAGAAGTGAGAGAGAGTGTTGGTTGTTAAAAAAAAATGAGTTAATGATTTTCTAAAAATCAAAACACATAAATTGCTTTCCAAAAGTCAATCCATAAATGCCTTCAACCACCCCATCAATTATTCACATCACTCAATCAATCAAGTGACAAGTTGTCACATCACTCAAAGTGACTAATGATTTGACGCTTGATGCGACTAGTGGTTTGACGCTTGATGTGACTTACGGGCCGCACTTAAGTTCGCAATGCGAGTGCGCTCGCAAACACTCCTGGGCTCGGGTTCGCTAATTCCAAATTAACGAATTTTTCGTTGCGACGTAATTAAATAATAATGCCTAGCAAAATCACTATTCACGTCGCTAACGAATTAATTCTAAATTAACTCGTTCACCCGAATTAAATTCTAAATTTAATTCCGCGTCGAAATCCAATTTCATATAATATATCGAATATATTATTTTATCGATTAATTCTAAATTAATCGTTCTCTCTCTTTAAATGATATTTTATCCTAGATAAAATATCTCCGTAATTAATCCCAGATTAATTTTCTCTCTCATCTAATTAATCCCAAATTAATAAAGTGCGAGTCATACGTCATCGGTGAATCTTCGGGAAGCGGCCCATGAGATCCCCGGATATGTTGGCAGTAAATCCGGTCGTCGGACTATCCGAACACGTAAGTACCTAGTACTACGTTTATACCGATTTACAAGACAAGGTTGGCTTCTAGCAAAGCGCCATGCCTACCCAATTCTCCAGAAATATCCTTACAGGAATATGTGATCTATATCAGATGTAGTATACGTAATATTGCGTATTTCGATCCAGTATCAGATGTCACGTGCTAAGCCTGGGGCTGGAATTGTGTCTGCCCCGTACGAAGCACATATCGGATCTCTGGTAACTAGTCTCTATAATCGGATAAACATGACCTAGTCATAATATCCTGATAGCTGCAGCATATAAGAGAACAAGTTCCGTATCCTACGTGATCATCATCTCCACTATTACTTGAGTGATACTTCCATCTCGACATCACACCCAATACACTACGATTCTCAATATACCCAGCAGAGGCGTACACAGAACCTGTTAAAGCCTTGGACGACCTAAAACCAAAGTATATTGATTGTCGTAAGTATTAGCGGTGCAAGTCTCAGGTTAAGACCAAATACACCTACCCTGATTCGGACTTCCATAGACACATAGTAATACTACCAATGGAATTCTGAGGGGTCTATCCAGAGCGAAGCTGTTTTCCGTACCATCGGTAAAACACAACCTCCTACTACACTTGCATGATTATCTTATACCTAAATATATGAGAACTATGCCGTTATGCCCTCACAACGTGATCGATGTAATACTAGTCTATTCCGCATTATCGATGTCCAATCTCGATAATACTACGACTAGGGATATTTAATGATTAAACCTTCGCGGATTGATACTGTCTCATATGATCTCAATCTAGGAACTAATCATATGGACTTTTCATCATTTATACATCTTGGTGATCTAATCACAAATGATAAAATAGAAATTTCCTTTGTCACATAGTTAATTTGTATAACAACACCATGATATGTACAAATAGTGACGCTATGGGTCATAACTGTCCAACAGGTGTACCATCTATTAGGAAATCTTCAGTGATTCGTTCAGTATTTATCAATTAAACACCTATATGTCTATACGAGTCTCCCGATACTCATTGTTCATTGGGATAAACCATCAGACCAAGTCATGATATACGACATGTACTGGTCTCAGCGGATTTTACCAACCGACCCGTGTTAGTAAATCTTGACCAAGAACTTTATTTAAGGATACACATCTTATAGTGCGCTTCCCATTGCCAATTACAAACTACTTTGTAACTACGCACTATATTGTAAATCCTAGGGTCTTTGTCTAATATACACGTATCACTGAGCCATATTCAGTTTCGATCTAATCGTAATTCGATATCTAATCGCAACTAGATCGAATAAGCGTATAAAAGACAAGGGTGCTACCATTAAATTAGTAATATTATGGAAAATAGAATTGCTCGTATTTTTGAATCAGACATAAATACGATCCGGATTGGCATTCTGAGCACCAACCCTAATAATTTCTCTCACTTGCTCTAGTACCAATCCCTAGTATCATATACACATCTCAATGTGTATCACATACCGTGGCCCTCAAGATCTCACCTTGCACTCAAGAGGTAGGCAACAATAAGTAAGCCCGCTTTAACAAATCGAGCATGTCCAACAAACCCAACCATTTTCCTTAACCAACATCATTTATATTCCGCAGAATCCAAATTTTACATCAATATGACTCAGACGTTATATCAGTTTTGTGCTATAGCTGTTGAGTTGTCTAAGTATATATGGATCAAATCCAGAATACTATAAGATAACCGTAAACACAAAACTAATATCAATACTTCTAATTATTGAAGTCACTTTGCAACTTCTTAAGTCAATACTTCATAAGTTGCAACTGATTCCACTAATTCAGTAGAATCAACGGTGACACTCCCACTGCATCTTTTCTGACTTTATATGACACAGACCATCTAATGTCATAATTAGGATCATAACTAATCTAACACCTTATGGTTGCAGACTAATTTCTCCATGAATTAGAAACTCGTTCTTAATATCTCAAAGATCACAAAGAAAATATTTTAAGATCCATCATATGGTCTACAACATATCAAAATAACTCGTAATAATTACGATTAAATTGACATCTTTAATTGCACATAATATACTATTCATTTTGCCATCATCCAATGATGCATAAGATTGACTAGACATTCCAATCAATCTCTTTTTCGACAAAGGAATCATCCTTTACGAAAGTTGAATACTATATATAAAAGACATGTTAACTGTCAAACAGTTATGCTAACTGTCATACAGATAGTCTTACCGTGTCCTTTATTAGATCATATCTATGTTGGGAAGCGGCCGCGAGTGCGCAGCGGAAAATCAAAATTATTATGCCGCTTTCCCTTTGCCCAAGACCCATTTGTTTTGATTATTCTACAAGCCTAGACATGTTACTATATATCTAAGCATAAAAACTCATAAAACATGCAAATAACATAAACCTAAACATGCTAACTATCAAAAGAACTCTAATTAAAACAAAGAAAGAAAAAGACTTACTTGAACCGAAGACTCCTCCAGTCCTCCCTCCAATCTACAAGCTTTCTCGAACTCAGCAAGCTCTTCCACGTTCCAAAGAGCCACCCAAGTGTGTGGCCTCCAAAGATGCACACACCAAAGCCAAAACTCAATGGCAAGACTACGCCTTGAGTGCATGAATATTTTGCCATTGGTGCTAGCCTAGGCAAATACCTCAAAACTTTTAACTCGAGGTTCATCTAGTCAATTAGACTTAAGGATCCTCAAAATCAGTGGTTACTCTTAAACTTTAGAGTTGCTCACTTATATAAACCCAAGATATGAAAGGTTTTGGTGTAAAATTTTGTGAAGAATTCTTTGGGTTTATATAGTGCTCCAAAGACAATAAAATTATTTAAGAATCCGATGTGGGATAAAATATAATTTAATCTTAGCCATTGGATCTTAATTTAGTGGTTTAATGAGATTATAAAACCATATAAGAGTTTGGGCCGAATTGGAATTCAAAACAAATAATAAAAAAAATAATTTAATATTCATGTTACTATTCATGTACTATTCACATGAATAGTAATTTTTTTATTCCAATTCCCAAAGTGCCCCTATCGTCATTCACCAATCCCTAAGCCACTATGGAACCTCATAAATGATATGTTCAATAATTAAACACATTGAACCATTTATGAACGATTCCTACATCAATCATATATGCTGTTATATTTGTATTGTGCACTGTTAACCATTGATTTCGACTTTGTTGTGTGTGACCTTTTGGGTTCCCCTCAAGTTGGACATGAAATGAATCATGATAATATAATCGAACATAAATTATCCTCCGATCAGATGGTCGTTCGATTTCAATGACCAAGGTTGACATCTAGTAACATGCCAAGGCCCCCAAATGAGAAGGAAAGATATATACCCATTCTGTATACGATTTACATATGATACGGTCCCTCGCCTCACTGTATCCCCACCGTTTGACCTAGGGTATGGAAGTGTCTACCCATATAGTCAAATATATGATGTTGATAGTGTCATGAATCATGTTAACCCAAGAATCTCACAAGATTCTTAAGTCCACTGTGGCCACAGTCTCAAGCAATGATCACACATATCACCTGCGAACTGGAATACTAATCTTATAAGAAAATATTATCCGAGAGAGTGGTGATTCTCTGTTGTATCTTTACAAACTTCATGTGTTTCAACAAATGACCCAATCATACCCTTATGACCGGATCTATTGAACCGGGGAAGGAGAATGTCAAAGTTATTTGATCCATACATAAGATTGTAAATACCTCAAGTCTAAGGACTAGTCATATAATCGATACATGAAAGTTCTCACAGACACATGGGATAAACACTTCATATGAAAACTTTCAGCGGTCAGTTCGATGGACACGAGCAACTCATGCATCCATGTGATACACCAAGCGGACGGATCTCCGCTAGTAGCCTATGAGATCGGCTACCCCACTTAAGGGTGGATCATATCATCATGCTAGTCTCCCCGCTTTGTGAACGTCATATTATTCACAAAACTATGACTAGGAACATTTAAGAGTAATGATTCTCATAAGGCGTGGAAGCCATCGTCTTATTACTCCAAGAGCTTTATTACATTGTTGAAGATTCATATAAGTTATGTAAGGCACGTATAATAAATATTGCCATTCTATTAATTAATGAAAATGTTACAAATACATGTACATATAGCTCATCCACAAGTTGGGTATATGGCATATCCCTAACAATCTAATACGCGATTAATGAGAGTATCTCATAAGTCTCTTAGTTTTATATCAAATAGAATAGAGACTACTCCCACTGCTTTCACGGAGAAAAGAAGACTTAGGATATATAATACTAGAAAGAAATTTGAACGCTCCCACTGACCATACTGACAAATACATATTCTTTATACTTCAATAAAACCAGACAATCTGACTAATATCAAAATCAGAGAGTACAGATTTTCAAAAAGCTTATCTGAGTCTAAAATAGGCTCCATAAGCTAGTATATCAAACTGTGATCTTAGCAGAATACAAACTCTAGGGCCATTCTAGAATGAACTCTTCAAACAAAGAAATCACGACAGATTTCTCATTCGAAGAAAACATTTAAGAACGCCATTTTGCATTCTTTAGCTAAAATACAGTTTAATATCACCATCAACCAACAGATCTTTAATTGTTCAATTAGTGTGACTAGAGACAAGTTTTCTTAGAATCTACAATAGACTACTTAGTAAAACTTTTCTCACTGTCATACTTTAAAGGTCAAACCTTTAACGAGCTAACTTTGTTTTTGCTTCTCAAATAATTTGCACATTTTATGAACGATTCATAACGAAAGCTCAATCAAGTTCAAAACTTGACCGTAGTAAGGTAGAACAATTTTAGATCTATGGTTCAATGGTAATTTCTGAAATCGATATCAAATATCGCTCCCACTATAAGTTATAGGATAATTTTCTTCGATAAGAAAACAACATAACCAATAAGTATCAAATACTTCACAAATGGTTCTGACCTCCTATTAGACTTATATGAAAGTTGACTAAGGGTATTTTCATCTTATTAATTATGTGGTTCCACTTATAGTTTATCATTCTCACATTTGACTCCATTAAGTCAAGTCTTTTCTACAATTGTCAACATCTAATGTTACACACCAAGTAATAAAACAATTTTATTACTCGGGATCGTAGAAAAGATATTCTATCAAATAGAATACAACATTCTATTAAATAGAATAAATGATAAACCTTACTTGTACCTCTGAGTCGCAAGTACTTTCAATTATATAACAATTATACAAAAAAAAGTTTCAAATCTCAAACTTTTCAAGATTCGAATTTTCTACTATACATATCATATATGTAACTGTAGGAATGAATTGAACCTTAATTAAAGAGATGAATTAGAGTTACTGGAGCATAACCTCAAAAGTATTGAAAACTAATTCGGTAACACTCAATATCAACGAATCAAATCATATAAGATTCAATTACTCACACTGAACAATTCCATCAAGATGGAATCGTGGAAGTTTAATATTGAGTAAGAATCACATTCATTAAATAACTTTAGAAATAATTGCCTTAATTCACATGTTTGATCATATCGAACATCTTTGAACAATTCAAAAAATTCACGATGAATTTCAAAGTTATAGTTTTCAACACTTCAAATAGAATATCTTTGAACCATTCAAAATATTCTATTCGTGTTTCATCATAAACATATTGAAAGTTCTCGAACCATTCAAGACATTCAACATGTTCTGTATTGGAAACACGTAACTAAGTCATGACAAATCATTAACTAAGTTAGGAAGAAAAGAAAATTATCTAAGGCAATTTCTAATTCATTAAACTACATACATTCAATGTATTAGTCTAATAAATCTTGTGGTCCAATGACGATCATTGGTTAAATAAGATTTAATCACATCCTGAATATAATATTGATTAAATGGATAAGGATATATGGTGTGAACTCGTATCAGACTATCATTTATCATATGGAACAAGCATCTAATGCTTATGTGATAAAAACTCATAAAGCACTATGTAGGAAACGCTTTCCTCGCGCAGCGGAAGCGGCTTTGGCACCCGGGATCGTCCTTGAAAATTTTTCTGCCCTTCTTCTTTGTATCCAGAATTTTTCCACCCAAAATCCCAGATCCGAACAACTTTTGAATCATGCACGCACACTGCACACAGACTTGCGGCTGTTTGACTCCCATGCATTATCGTCAACCAGTCACGCACGTTGTCTGTTATCAACCTTTGATCTGCGCCTCACTTGTTCCTTTAATTCGTAAATATCATGCGTACACACATCATGGCCACATAATCAGATTAGCAAAGTAGCTGAATGTCATTCCACAAATCCATTCATCACACGCACATAAATGTGTCATTACAAATGGCCAAATGGCCAGTGAGCAATTAAAAGGGTGAAGATATATTGCATTTTTGGGTTTTGATCACGTGTGTTTCATTCATGATTGATGACCATCTGCGCATGATCATCTTGCATCAATCTTGCTTTGCCGTGAACCATGTGTAGATTATCGGATCCACCATTCGACCTTCGAGCTATGTCTCGTTACCAACGGAAAGTAGTGTGGGCTACACTCATTAAATGAATCCCTAAACCTTTTAGAGATTACTAGTCACACTCATATTTTTCTTATTTTTCTTCTTGTTCTTATTTTTCTTTTCTCAACAATTGAGAGAGAATGAGGAAGAAGATGGAGGCTAGGGTTTGCAAGAATGAGAGTTCTCTAAAAGAAAAATAAAATTTCTTTATATACTTAGGGTTTATTATTTCCAAAATAAATCAAACCCTTAGTCTCCCCTATTGGTAGTTTCGGCCATATGGCCTTTTTCTCTTTAATTTTGTAACATTAATCCTTTATTACTATAATAAAGGATATGTTACAAAAATAAAAGGTGTAATTCCCTTTCATAAAGAGCAATTACTCAAACCAATAAAATACCTTCCAACAACATTTTTTTGGAAAATCAAAAATGAAATTTAATACTTATTAAATTATATAAATAGTATAATTTAATAATAAGCAATTAATAATCATCAAATAATTATTAAAACTATCTACTAACCTTTTAATATATATATCAAGTGTGACACATCAATATTATTAATCATATTAATAATATTTATACATATGTGAGTATATAATTGGACTATCCAATTAAACTAAATCCGTTATAGTAAATCGGGCTAGCACATGGACCAAATGGACCTACGGTTCCGAGCTCCAATAATCTCGAAATATTAATTAAGCTCTTAATTAAATATTCCGAATTATTAGCTCCGGGTTTTTCCACTAAAAACCCGAAGCTGCACTCTCGTTGCCGCATATGATATATTAAGTCGAACCAAGTCGGTGTCCATCGATATAGTCATTACATATGAATTGACCCTTCACGAGTATCTCGTAATTAGAGTCGGGTCATAATGTTCGTTATACCCCTCTAATTATTTTTACCTTAAGTACCATTGATTCTCTAATGAACGATTTATTCATAACCATTATGAATTTTAATCTTTCTATTCGTAACAGAAAGACTTGAGCGCTCAAATCGTTCAAGCACCGAATCAACCCATAAGAAAGATACTCATCTACTTCTCGCAAGAAGGAGTGAACTCCATGTCTATGTAAAATATTCCCAGCTACATAACAGACCATGCCCCCAAAATACGTAGCTATTGGCCGGGACTGCAACACCAACCTCACCTTTGTAAATCAAATGACATAGCCTGCCATGCATGAGTTCGTGGTACACTCAGGATTAAGATCAATCCATATATGACCATCTAGTAGATCGAAATGACTTTCTTTATTTAACGGATATTAAAACAATGTCATTTCCATCAAGGTCCAGTCTGACCGGTGCTTACACACACGCGTATAATGCAAGCGCACGTATCGTTCAATTAGTATAAAAAGTATCGATCCCACGATGACTTAATACCTAATCTATTAATTTTATGAGGTCAAATGATTACTAGTATCTAACAGGTTGATTGATTGATTTGAAATGGTGAAGATTTTGAGTTTAAAAATAAATAAATAAAATTGCACGAAAGTAGGTTTAAGAAAATTCAATATTAGGAAACTATCTAGGGTTGTGAATCTTCCAATATCATTTTAAGATGAAGTGGTTATTTCATTTTTGTGTAATATATCAGTTTACTAACTTGAAACACTAAATTATGCGAAAGCCTCTGTCGATGATCAGACGCAAATACCCAGTATAACCCAATTTAACCATATGTCTATGTCAACCAAATTACCTGGATTCATTAAGTTTAAGTTCCAATTATGGCTACCCCCGCCCGACAGGTATATGTCTATCCTGTAAGGAAATCTATTAAAGGGTTATTTATCCTCAAGGAAGATCGTGGGCTATTAAGTCTAAGGCTGAAACCTAAAATTCCTTTGTCAAGTTTATGTTAGTGGCCAATTAACAAGACGCATTAAGCTTAAGACTTAATAAGTAAACCTTTAAATTACCCAAACTATAAAATAACCCCTTATAAACCGGTGATATTAGAATTCATCACAACCCTAAATAACTAACTTAGTTACGACATATAACTAGGGCTAGTAAAAACTTAAATAAATAAAAGACATAAAGTAAAATGCTGAAAAGTAAATTGCTGAAAAGTAAATGACGGAAAGTAAATGCTGAAATTAAATACTAAAAATTAAATGCCGGAAAGTAAATGCTGAAAGTAAATTGCTGAAAAGTAAATGCTGAAAGTAAATTGCTGAAAAGTAAATGCTGAAAGTAAATTGCTGAAAAGTAAATAAAGTGAAAGTACAATAAAAGAAAATGTTGAGGTAAAAGGATCCACTTTTATTACTTCTATTTTAGATATCTCCCTTAATATAATATATTAACTTTGCATGATAATTACCAACCAGTCATATAGGCAGTATCCAGATTAAGTCAAATTAATAATTAATTACCAACCGACCAATCAGGCGGCATCCAGTTTAGTCAGGTTAAAACCAATTTAAATAATTACCAACCGACCAATATGGCGGTATCCTCGTTAAGTCAGGTTTTAACTAGTTTATATATTATAATTAAGGGAGATTAATCTAATTATTAGTAATAAAAGTTTTGCCCTTATTTGACCCACATTTCATCCTAAATGATTTCATTGTGTCCCAATATTATTTTATCTGCAAAATAAACTAAAACACATCAAACGTTCATCAAACCCGAGAAACTAAACAAAATATTAAGTAAAAGGGGCGGTAAATATTGATATATTTTCCGCTCATCACACCCCAAACCTAACATTTTGCTAGTCCTCGAGCAAAACAACAAAATAAAATACAAGAAACAATTAAAATTAAACTAAACACTTTCGTTGGGATCACAGTTGCATTCAGCATATGCAACAAGCCTTTAAACCCCTAAGTGTCCCTAGTGGACGAGTTATAGTCTCGTGAGGGCTTACAACAACCATACCCACAAACGTTTTACAAAAGTAAAAAGATAATAAAACTAATACACACAAAAGTAAAAAGACAAGAGAAAAGAGAATAAAGAAGTTAGTGACTAATCAGGTGAAACTTCTACTCCAAGTTACTAGTTGTTTTCTTTCTTTCTAAATTACTGAATAAGTAAATTCTCCGATTATATTTACCATTCTCCATATGCACAGCCGACAAAATATTAATCAACTCATTTTTGCCCACAACAGTCACAAGTGCAGTTGATAAGAGAGTAATATTTTTGTCCTAAAGTTTTATCAGAATTCACACCTTTTTGCAACAATGGAATAATTTTTCTGATTTTTCTGATTTTTTATCTTTGATTTTTGATTTTTTTTATTTATATACAATATCTTCCATCTATGTAGCGAATGTTGGGTCGGTGGCTCCCAAACCAGTTGGCTTTAGGGCACAAGGTGTTAAGACACCTCTACGGACTTAATTACTCAAACTTCAGATATAAATATTTTTGCAACATCCTTGATCCATGTAGCGAGCTTTGGGCCAGTGACTCCCAAACCAGTTGGCTTTAGGGCACTAGGTGTTAAAACACCCTTACAGACTTAATAACTTGGATCTCAGACCTTTTTTTTTTTTACTCCATCACTTTTTTAGATGCTTTCTCCAATTAAAATAGAGCACTGAATATTACAAACTTTTCAATTATAGCTCATGTCCGTATGTTACTATGCATGTTGATAATACCTGCTAACTGAGCATATGAAGATCCATTTTAGTCAGTATGATGGAGAATTCACAAATTAAATAATTCAAAAGGAAATAAACAAAAATTAACTTGTTCCGAATTATGTTTGAGATACGTCTCAGTAGTGGAAACTCCTTACTCAGCTATCTCTTACTAATTTCACCTTTTTAGTCAAATAAAAACAAAAAAACTCAAAATATTTTTGTAATTTTTGAAAAAATTTCAATTTTTTTTTCGAAAAATTTTGGACTAAAAATAAAAACAACATACCACTAAAAACAAGATACTAATCAACTAATTCCCTCCCCCAAACCTAAATGAGACATTGTCCCCAATGTCTTAAACAGTAGAAGAAGAGTTTAGAAGATAGTACCTGGTTAGCTGAAATTCTACATGAAAAGTTAAAGGTTAAGATCCAGATTAATCCGACGCCTCTTACCACGATCGTCCTCGGACCAATTAATCTTTGAAAGGATAGGGTCAATTTGTGGTTCATAAGCTAAGATTTGGTAAATTAGATCCAGAGCAGTTCTGGCAGTAAAGAAGAGTTCTTTTAAAGGCTTTGACAGGAACCCATTTCTCCGGGCATCATCAAGAAACACACAAAGAAAATCATAAAATCCTTCAACGTGTATAGTCCAAGCGGTTTCTGGTGTATGTTCAGGTTCGCCCAAGATAACACTGTAAAAATTTCCTCCAATGTACCCAAGCCACCTAGCAAAGCAATAAAAGCATCAGAACGGTTAATCATTTCTACCAGTCGTTCAGACATACCTGGTATGATCAGTTCCTCTCCGTTTGATGGTTCAATAAGATTTGCCTCTGCCAAGGGTTTTGAGATGATTCCTAAAACGTGACAGCCTCCTTCCTGTACAGCTTTTGAAACAATCCCCATAAGTCCAAGATTGCCTCCGCCATATACTAAGTGCATATTCCTTGCAGCTAAGACTCGACCCAATTCATTACTGAAAAGTAAAAACTGAAAATTACAAATGAAATGGCTTGGTATTTATAGGCAAAATTTGCCTCCATCAAATCATCCACCAAATCCATTATTAATTGCTCCACTAATTGCTCCACCAAATCCATTATTAATTGCTCCACTAATTGCTTATCATGTTTGGTGGTGATTTGATAATTTTTATTATTTATTTATTAATTTATTTTTGGCTTTGAAAATGATTGAAAATAACTTTAATAATTATACACAACACACTTCTGGATGGTTCATCAATTTCGGGCATGAAATCTTCAGAATTCAAAATTATTTTGTCTTTAAAAGTTGTAGATCTTTGCATCTTCTTTAATCTGGAACTTGAATCAGCTCAATCCGATATCATAGTAAAATGTTATGCTCAAAATACGACAGATGCGCAAAATTGGAATTTCCAAAACTGCACTTCGTTGAAACGCCCTTTCAAGTTTCCAATCTCCAAAATTAATATGTCAAGTCCAATTTTTGCCCTTATTTGACCCACATTTCGACCTAAATGATTTCATTGTATCCCAATATTATTTTATATGTAAAATAAACTAAAACACATCAAAACGTTCATCAAACCCGAGAAACTAAACAAAATATTAAGTAAAAGGGGTGGTAAATATTGATATATTTTCCGCTCATCACAGTCCTATATGATCACATCATACAAGGTGCCTCCATTGTCATGTCTCTACATGGACGATCCCAGATCAAGGTCGCCATACAAATATAGAATGGACCGCAGCTCTAGATAAACCACAAACAAAGTACCCGCTTTGTTTGCTCTCTATGGACTATTTAAGATTACAAACTTCAGACTTAAATCCTCTTGTGTATGACACTCATACACTAAATCTGAAGACACATAAGTAATCTAGGGTATTCAAGATGATATATAATATGTGAAAATTAAACAAACACTTTGATAAATGAATAATGCATCATTTTATTTCAAAAACACATAAAACCGTTTACATCCAATGTAGCTCTAGGGCATACATCCCAACACACTATTCCATGTTATTTAGTTAACCGAACATTTTCTTAATGTTTATCTTTTCATTAATGACACTACTAGTCATATTAAAGTATGTAACAACTGTTTATATAGAACAAGTAACTATCCAATAGTCAGAAGTTCTGATATCAAATATCAAAACAATTATTAAACATTATTTTAATTAACTAGATGGGAGATCTGGTATCCAATACCTACAGTTGTCGTATTATGAGAATCAATATTCTCTATACACAAATATACACATCTCATTTCTTAATCTTTATAATTTCCCTTCAACTATTCACAACAATTGCAAATGATTGATTAGCAAACTGTGTCAGACATGTGACTTCTGAAAGTCACTGAAGCCAAGAAACTTCATTATAAAATAAACAAATACTAATGGGGTTTTCCTAATGCCAGTCGAGAATCTTGAGAAATGAACTAATCAAGTCAATTCTTACTGCATAAGAAACAATTCTTTCAAGACTATTATATCCTTAAAAGATATCTATTTAGATTACCTAATCGTGACTTAGTAACTAAGTCACTAACCATCTTGATTTTTCAAGAAAATCGGAACAACAGTTCCCGATGGTTTTAACTAAACTAACAATATCTAAGTCAAATGTCATTCTAGAACCTATTCTAGAAAAAAACGCAACCATAAGTAAAGTCAGAAAACATATTCAAGTAATATGCTATGTAGTGGATTAGAAGTATAATTCTATAAACAATATAGAATAAAGGAAAACGAAGCAGAATTTTCCAAAATATTACACACTGCATAAGTTGTGGATTTTAAACCCTGCAGTGTCTCCCACTACTTTACGTAATACCGTAATCCCCAACGGACAACGGGAATTCAATAATTAAATCAAATTCCATAGTGAGAGTAGTATCCCATGAATATATTTCGACTCACATCTTTGGCACGATCTCGCCTACGTATATTCATTAGGTAGACAACTCATTGTCAATCACACTCACTGTGACTCATGGTTTTGGTCCTGACCGTTTCTCATTATGAAAACTTTGGCACGTTCACAAGGAGGCGTATCAAGGCTTCACTTGTCAATGACAAACTCAAGCTACCGATGTAGTCCTGACAACTTTGATACGTTCAGGATTTCCACTTTCTCTTGAATTTGTCCAATATCAATATACAACTGGTATGAATAATAATCCTATAACCTACACCCTCACAGCTTTGGCATGATCTTGGATGCAGTTATAGAAAGATACCCATAACCGTACTGAAAGACAGATCAAGAAACATATATCCAATACACGTTACTTTACAGCCATATTTAAAAGTGGGGATTTTCCTCTGGAAGTCAAACTCTACATTAAATGCAGAATTTTAATCTAAATCATATTCTAAACATTTCAATTCTACCTTAGAAAACATAACACAATTTAACTATTAAATTTCAGTTACATTTCTGTTAGTTTAGAACCGAAAAGTAAAAAAACATATATAGATTTCAAGCATATGCGAACATTAAAATTAGATTATATATCAAATATCAAGCATGAATAATGTAATGGATGAAGCATCAGACCCGCTATGATACCATTTTTGTTGGGGTTTTGGGCGAAGGGCGCGGCGGAAGCACGGTTTGGGCGAAATCATAATTTTAAAACTTTTTAAATTACCGAACAAATTATTCAATATCTAATATGAGTAATTTATTCATATTTCACCCAAACGTGTTTATTCGATATCAAATAACGACATAAACAAGTAAGAAACGTCACGAAACTTTACGAAAATATTTTTATGTAAAATGACGCAAAACACATTTTTGACCGAACCGACCATCCAACACTTATGGGGACTGCCCAGGTCAGCCCCAATAGTTTAGAGAAGTTCATGGGCTGCCTGAACAGTGAAAAATTCACTGTTTGGATAGCCGTCACCTGGTTGGCTCAAAAGACACCCGATAACAACCGTTTTTCACCGTTTTTCGCTTATTTCAACTCCGAAATAATTTTCGGAAATTGTTCATGTTGGGAAGCGGTCGCGAGTGCGCAGTAGAAAATTAAAAATATGATGCCGCTATCCCTTTTCCCAAGACCCATTTGTTTTGATTATTCTACAAGCCTGGGCATGTTACTATACATTCTAAGCATAAAAACTCATAAAACATGCAAAGAACATAAACTTAAAATGCTAACTATCATAGAACTCTATTAAAAATAAAGAAAGAAAAATACTTACTTGAACCGAAGACTCCTCCGGTCCTTTCTCCAATCTACAAGCTTTTCTCGAACTTAGCAAGCTCTTCACGTTCCAAAGAGCCACCCAGTGTGTGGCCTCCAAAGGTGCACACACCAAAGCCAAAACTCAACGGCAAGACTACGCCTTGAGTGCACGGGTATTTTGCCTTTGGTGCTAGCCTAGGCAATACCTCAAAACTTTTAACATGAGATTCCTCTAGTCAATTAGACTTAAGGATCCTCAAAATCAGTGGCTTACTATTAACTTTAGAGTGGCTCACTTATATGAACCAAAGATATTAAAGGTTTTGTGTGTGAAAAATTTGTAAAATTCTTTGAGTTTATATAGGTGGTCCAAAGACAACAAAATTAATTAAGAATCCGATGTGGGATAAATGCTAATTTAATCTTAGCCATTGGATCTTAATTTAGTGGTTTAATGAGATTATAAATGTGGACAATTATGACCCATAGCGTCACTATTTGTACAGATCATGGTGTTGTTGTACAAATTAACTATGTGACAAAAGAGATTGCTCTCTTATCATTTGTGATTAGATCACCAAGATGTATAAATGATAGGAGGTCCATATATTATTGTTCCTGGATTGAGAATGATATGAGACAGTATCAGTCCACGAAGGATAAATCATTAAATATCCATAGTCAGAGTATTATCGAGATTGGACATCGATAATGCGTAAAAGACTAGTATTACACTTGTGCGCGTTGTGAGGACATAACGACATAGTTCTCATATATTTGGGTATAGGATACTCATGCAAGTGTAATAGGAGGTTGTGTTTTTCCGATGGTATGGGAAATAGCTTCGCTCTGGATAGACCCCCTAGAAATTCCATTGGTAGTATGACTATGTGTCTCTATGGAAGTCCGAAATCAGGGAACGTGTATTTGGTCTTAACCTGAGACTTGCACCGCTAATACTTGTGATAATCAATATGTGTTGGTTTTGGTCGTTCAGGGCTTTAACAGGTTCTGTGTACGCCTCTGCTGGGTATATTGAGAATCGTAGTGTGTTGGGTGTGATGTCAAGACGGAAGTATCACTTCAGTCATATGGAGATGATGGTCACGTAGGATACGGTACTAGTACTCTTAATTACTGCATTCATCGGGATATTATAACTAGGTCATGTATATCCGATTATAGAGACTAGTTACCAGACATCCGACATATGATTCGCACGGGGCAGACACAATTCCAGCCCCAGGCCTAGCACGTGACATCCGATACTGGATCGACATACGCAATACTATGTATACTACGCATGATATAGATCGCTTATTCCTGTAAGCATGTTTCTGGAGAATTGGGTAGGCATGGCGCTTTGCTAGAAGCCAACTTTGTTTTGTAAATTGGTATAAACGTAGTACTAGTACTTACGTGTTCGGATAGTCCGACGACCGAATTTACTGCCAACATATCCGGGATCTCATGGGTCGCTTCCCGAAGATTCACCGATGACGTATGACTCGCACTTTTATTAATCTGGGATTAATTTATGAGAGAGAAAATTAATCTGGGATTAATTACAGAGATATTTTATCTGGGATAAAATATCATTAAGAGAGAGAAAACGATTAATTTGGAATTAATCGATAAAATAATATATTCGATATATTATACGAAATTAGATTTCGACGCGGAATTGAAATTAGATTTTAATTCGGGCGAACGAATTAATTTAGAATTAATTCATAAGCGACGTGATTAGTGATTTCGCTAGGCATGATCATTTAATTACGTCACAACGGAAAATTCGTTAATTTGGAATTAGCGAACCCGAGCCCGGGATTTTTTGCGAGCGCATTCGCATTTCGAATTCGAGTACGGCACGTAAGTCAAATCAAGCGTCAAATCGCTAGTCACATCAAGCGTCAAATCACATGTCACTTTGAGTGATGTGATATTTGATTGATTGATGTGATTTAATGAGTGATGTGACTTGATGGAAGTGGTTGGCATTTATGGCTTTAATTGTTTAACTTTTAAAAGCCAAAATAGTATATATGATTTTTAGAAAATCAATTACAAACACAACACTTTTATTTCTCTCTCTCTTTCACGGTTTGGAGCCAAAACCTTCTTCTCTCTCACACGGTTTTGCACCTTCTGTTTCTCTTCTGTTTTCTGTCAAGAAATGCCGAGAAATTGAAGGGAAACCAGTGGTGATTTTGTGGCAAAATCATCAAGAGCTAGCACTTACATGAGTCCATACAAAGGTGATAGGGAACTCACTTCATGAGCAAGGAATCAACACAAGCTTAGAGCTTTCATAGAGGACCACACATGGCCGAATCTTGGAGATCCATTACAGCCCACTGTCGAGCTTGGAGGAGGCAGAAAACGACTTCTTTTGTTGTCCAACGCGTCGCTCAACCGATCGATGTGCGTATTTCGCACCTCCTTTGATGTATTCACTTTGTATTTTCAATGCTTGAAATGATCTTGGGATGCTTAGAGAATTCCAACAATGGTATCTATGAGCATGGTTGAGCATGAAAATATATTTGGGTTAAAATTGGGTAAATTGTATTTGAGCATGATTTAATGAAATTGTATGATTTAGTATGATTAAATGTTGTTAAATTGAAGATTGATTGGATCAATTTCAAGAAATTTTGTTTGGAACAATTTTCCCCAAATTTTGTGGCTTGGCCGAAAATGACTGAACCCTAATGTCTTTGTATTTTGAATTTTTATTCATTGGATGAGTTGGAATCAATTAGAAATGTTGATTTAATGTTTAATTGGATTCAATTGGATGGATTTAAATTGGACATAAAATTCCCTTAATGCCGAGACTAATGAAGCATGAATATGGTTTGATTTTTGTTAAATTGTGTTGGACATGATTAATGTTGATAAGCATGATTAATTACGCTAATTTGGTGTTTGGAAATATTGATTTGGGTAATTAATTATGCTATACACTTAATGTAATTAAATTGTGAAATTGGGTTTTGTAATTTAATTATTTGGGCTAATTTTGGAAATTGGGCTTGTAATGTGTTTATGGGCTTATTGGGCTTGGTTGTACCAAGTTAGGTTTAGGCTAAATTGGTTGGATCCAATTGGGCCCAAAACCGCCTCCATAAAGCCCAAATGCGACTAATGGACCTTAATTAATTTAATTGGGCCTAATGGGCCTAAATTGATTTCTAGGCTTATGGGGTTACTCCTTGATTAGGCTTTGGTTATTGGGTTTGACCCGAGTTGACCAAAAGTCTACGCCTTAAAGAAATGAATTAAAAGCCCATTGGACTTTAATTAAATTGACGTTGGACGTTAATCGGGCTTTGAGACCCGTAACGATTAAATTTGGAATTTAAATCGTAAAAGGTTTATTAATAAAATGTAGTATTTAATTTGGAATTAAATAGTGAATTAGTATTAAATACAAATTGAATTGGATTTAATTTTGTAGTTTAATTTAATTCAAGAATTCGTACTTTGAATACTTATTCGCAAAATGAGTTTGACTCGAGCAAAATCAAATCGTTGTTTGAACATTGGATGGTCATTAATTATCAGATTAATTAATTTGATTAGATTGATCGATAACATGCTTGTGTGAATACATGGTTGCGATGCATGAATAATGTATATCAGATGGATATTAGTTGGGTGGGGTAATTTTAGAAATTGTTGTAATAAATTTGGAATTTATTAATTAGACCTGCGTGTCCAGCCTTATTACCTCATTTCTCATTGTATTCTCTTCTCACCTATTCCCCTCAATGTAAATGAGGTTTCTTTAGAAGTGAGTGTAACGGGTAGAAGTAAATACTTGTGCTAGCGGGAGAGAGGAAATGGAGAGATTTGATCTAGGATCAATGTGTAAAGTATCCATCTGCATATCATTATTATTTTATTATACGCGCTTTATTATGTATTTAGAATGCATGTTTAAGGGTGTATGATGATGAGACCTTAACAAAGATAATAAATTGGTTGCCAATTTGCATTCGAAAAACCCTCGCAAAATAATAAGCGTTTTTCCTTCCATTGAGTGATTCTTACTCAAGATCTAAGACTGGCATTGGCTTGTTGGCCAAAGTCAAGGCCTTTGTCTGTCGAGGATGTGTTTGAATCACGAGAGCTTTGTTCCATATCAGTGCCTTGTCCAAGTTGCGGTTTGTTGGCCAAAGTCAAGACCACTTCTTGTTCATCGACATTGATTACGAAGCTTTCCATGGTCAATGGGTCATGCTTGACTGGGATCACTAAGTTTGTGGTGTAAAGCCAATGCTTAGTTGATTCAGAGGAAAAAGGTTAGGCAATATATTGGATATATTGGCATATATAAGATATATGTTTCGGACTTGGATGTCCCCCTACTGGATCTAGGAATTGGATCAGATCCAATTGATCTTAGAGATCTACCTAGTTAATTATCATACAATTTGTTGGCCAAAGTCAAGATTGTGTGATATTAACGGGATCCTAGCCCACTAGGAAACACGGTTTCCGGAGTACTCGACAGAGGGTTAGAGGCTTGCCGAAAATAGTGGGAGGCAAGAATTGAAAGATGACATTTAAAACATAATCCTAGGGAAAATGTATTTAAATGGTTTGATTTTTCAAATTGGGAATAAAGTTTCAGGATGGTCCTGGAAAATAATAAGTTACTTTATTTGATAAAATAACATATTATGCCTAAGCCGGAGTTAAGCAAATAGTAGAGCATAATCTTTGGAAGATTTATGTATGATAACTTTAGTGCTTAATCCATTAAGCTTGTCGCAGTAGACTCCTTAATTCTTTATCAGAACTAAGGGTTAGATCCTTAAAGTATGATAATGAAATTGAAGGATCTTCATAGATCTATTTTTAGATTTTAGAAGTACATATTGCAATAGTAAACTCTTGGAGAGTTAATGACTATTCTCAAGAGGAAAAAGTCAAAATTTTGCAATAAGACAAGTAGCGCTAGCGCACCTTACTTCGATATTTTAGAAACTCGAGGCTAGGCCAAAGGCTTCTGGAATGTGGAAAAGGGCAAAGGCAAAATCATTATACTTTTCTAGGAAGATAAATGACATATCCAAAATGCCTGCCTAAATTGTGGCAAACGGGATCACGGAGCGTGACTGCCGTTTGGAAAAACCAGACATGAAGGAACTGAAGACGAGCAAGGCTCTGACTTCAAATATGTTTGTCATAAAAATGTTCACCACTAGTATTAAAATTAGATTTTAAATACTTAGTGTGGTACATAAATATGTACTGGTGTGCAGAATCTGCTATGAGCAGGATACTGACTACAGTTGAGATTAATCTGCGAATTGAGAACGGGACGAAAGTCGTTGTTTTGACCGTTAGATACCTGAATTTAGGACTACCCTTCGGGTGTGTACTTAAATTAGGGAAACTGTTAAAATGTAACTAGTTTGACTAGAAACATTTTCTCTATATCGGGGTTTAACCTGTTGCGGGGTATAGCTTTATATTCTAGAACACTAAAGTGTTTTATTATATAAAATATGATATTGAGATAAAAACATTAGATGAGAATAACAGCATTTATATTTTGAATATAAATAAATCTCAAACATATAACATGACATACAAATAGCTCAAACTGATTTGATCAGAAGAAACTTAAATGTGGCATGTTGTCTGGGACACAATTAAACAAGAATCGTATATCCACACTTTCGAAGAGTGGGTACTAGGACTAATTTGATTCCATTCAAATAAAGTCTACGAATCTAGTTTATTGGGCAAAGTGCCTAAAATACTATTTACTTGGTAAAAGTGTAAGTGCCACCGATCTGTAAGCCCTAGTTCATAGTGAAGCAAGTGGGCCCATGTCTAGCTAGGCTAGAGGTGGATATGAATATTTCGTGACCTTTACGGATGTGGCATCTCGTTATGGTTATGTGTTTCTTTAGGAACACAAATCGGAAACTTTTATAGTTTCGACGCGAAATAGACAAATAGATCGGCTAAAGTATTAAACTGTCACGGTAAGACCGTAATGGAAAATACTTAAGCAATAAGTTTCTCAAATATTTGAAAGAGTATAGTATTCTTTCAAAGAGGACTCCTCCCGGAACACGTCATTTTGACGGTGTGTCCGAACTAAGTAACCGAATTTGTGGACATGATAAAGGTTAATCATGAGTCGCTCTGAGCTACCATTTCCTTCAACGGATAAGTATTAAAGTGCAGAACTTATTAGAATAAGGTTCCAAAAAAAATCTTTGACAGATTTCATATTAGATATGAATAGGAAAGAAATGGGTTTTCTCATTCCTATAAATTTGGGAATGCTAGGCATATGTTTGGATGATACCAAACTAAAACCCAAATTGGATAAGTGCCTAATGTAGGATATCCTAAGGATACCATGAGTATAGTACATATACACCTCACCAGAGAACAATGTAATTGTTTCACCATGCGGTTTTTCCTAAGAGGAATACCGATATGCAGTGATAAGGGAGGATAGTAAAACTCGATGAAAATCAGAGTAATACTATTCCAGGCACCGATTCCTAATGGAACACAAATAGTTCATCAATGATGAAACTATACCATTAATCTTCGAATACACAAGAACCGCGTAAGTCGGAGAGAGTCAGAAAACAACCTGGGGTATGGGTTTCTGATCTCACCTTATAAAGATGTTAATCTTTTGAGGAATACCAACTGACTACGTATGAGGAAGTGATACAAGGTATCGACTCCCTATTATGACAAAGTGTCATGAGTCCAAATGGATTCCATGTATATCAACTTAGTTTGGATACTAGTTGATATACCGCAAGCATTGTGCCTATTGTACTATATAAGTCTTCAAGGAAGACCACATGGAAGGCAACATACCACGTGTAAAGCTAGGCTTTTAGCGAAAAGGTATCGTTATCAACATTGTGTTGATTAGGACGAAACTTTTTACCTGTTGCCACTATAATCCATTTGGATAATGCTTGCTAAAGCTGCATGTTTCATTTATGAAATATGTCAGCTTAACGGGAAAATCGTTTTCCTGAAAAGGAAACCTTTTGGAGGATGTTTACAACATTCTGTCGGTTTTGTCATACCAAAACTAGCAAACAAGGTTTGCAGGTTATTCGATCCATGTCTGGATTGAAGCAAGCATTAAGTTCTTGGAATTATCGTTTTGATGTAATCATAATGGTTTATGATTTAATTCAAAACGAAATGATTCTTGTGTATATAAGAGGGTTAGTGGGAGCGCACTGAAAATGCATGTCCTATAAAATAATGATAACAATATGTCATTTCTTGGAAATGATATTCCCATAATAAACAATCGGTGAAAGCTTGGCTTTCGAAAAAACTCTCCGAGAAATCGTACATTGAAAAATGTATGTGACTTGGTGTCTCATACGCTTTGAGCATATGGATTCATAATCAGGCCAATCCAAGTGATAGTCACTGGATTGATGTTAAGAACATCCGTTAGTTTCTTAGAGAACTAAGGATGTTGTCTTAAACTATGGAGAATGATAACTTGAAGTGACTGGGATCACTGCAATAAGTTTCCTAATCGATAAAAATGGTACTGTACAGTTTGAATAACGGAACAGTGAGTTGGAAATTCTTCCAAGCAAGATACTGTTACCGAATAAACAACAAATGCGTGTTATTGCTGCAGCTGAGGCAGCAATAGAAGCCTTCTGAGTCGATACAAATCTAATTAGATTAGATATAGTTCTGTTAGCAGCTGAGCTAGGCTAACACACATGCTAAAGAATTAATGGTCTCATCAACGATCCAAATATATACTTCGATATTCATCTGATTCGTTCGGATCATACATCGTGGCGATGTGATGATCGAATAAATCGCATGAGATGATAATCATGCAAATCCGCTGATGAAACCCTTTTCTCACCAATTTGAGTGAACCGTACATAGTTCGGGTGTTAGACACTCGAGTGACTGGCTATAGGCCAAGTGGGAGATTGTTGGACAATTATGACCCATAGAGTCACTATTTGTACAGATCATGGTGTTGTTGTACAAATTAACTATGTGACAAAGGAGATTGCTATTTGTGATTAGATCACCAAGATGTATAAATGATAGAAGGTCTCATATGATTAGTTCCTGGATTGAGAATGATATGAGACAGTATCAGTCCACGAAGGATAATCATTAAATATCCCTAGTCAGAGTATTATCGAGATTGGACATCGATAATGCGTAAAAGACTAGTGTACATTGTGCGCGTTGTGAGGGCATAATGGCATAGTTCTCATATATTTGGGTATAGGATACTCATGCAAGTGTAATATGAGGTTGTGTTTTACCGATGGTACGGGAAACAGCTTCGCTCTGGATAGACCCCTCGGAATTCCATTGGTAGTATGACTATGTGTCTAGGAAGTCCGAAATCAGGCTAGGTGTATTTGGTCTTAACCTAAGACTTGCACCGCTAATACTTGCGACAATCAATATGCTTTGGTTTTGGTCGTCCTGGGCTTTAATAGGTTATGTGTACGCCTCTGCTGGGTATATTGAGAATCGTAGTGTGTGGGGTGTGATGTCAAGACGGAAGTACCACTTCAGTCATATGGAGATGATGGTCACGTAGGATACGGTACTAGTACTCTTAAGTATTGCAGTCATCGGGATATTATGACTAGGTAATGTATATTCGATTATAGAGACTAGTTACCAGACATCCGACATGTGCTTCGTATGGGGCAGACACAATTCCAGCCCCAGGCCTAGCACGTGACATCCGATACTGGATCGACATACGCAATACTACATATATTAAGCCTGATATAGATCACTTATAACTGTAAGCATGTTTCTGGAGAATTGGGTAGGCATGGCGCTTTGCTAGAAGCCAACCTTGTCTTGTAAATCGGTATAAACGTAGTACTAGGTACTTACGTGTTCGTATAGTCCGACGACCGAATTAACTGCTAACATATCCGGGGATCTCATGGGTCGCTTCTCGAAGATTCAACGATGACGTATGACTCGTACTTTTATTAAATGGGATTAATTTAATGAGAGAGAAAATTAATCTAGGATTAATTATAGAGATATTTTATCTGGGATAAAATATCATTAAGAGAGAGAAAACGATTAATTTGGAATTAATCGATAAAATAATATATTCGATATATTATACGAAATTGGATTTCGATGCAGAATTGAAATTAGATTTTAATTTGGCGAACGAATTAATTTAGAATTAATTTGTAAGCGACGTGAATAATGATTTCACTAGGCATGTTCATTTAATTACGTCACAACGGAAAATTCGTTAATTTGGAATTAGCGAACCCGAGCCCGGGATTGTTTGTGAGCGCATTCGCATTTCGAATTCGAGTACGGCACGCAAGTCAAATCAAGCGTCAAATCGCTAGTCACATCAAGCGTCAAATCACATGTCACTTTGAGTGATGTGATATTTGATTAATTGATGTGATTTAATGAGTGATGTGACTTGATGGAAGTGGTTGGCATTTATGGCTTTAATTTTTTGACTTTTAAAAGCCAAAATGGTATATATGATTTTTGGAAAATCAATTACAAATACAACACTTTTATTTCTCTCTCTCTTTCACGGTTTGGAGCCAAAACCTTCTTCTCTCTCACACGGTTTTGCACCTTATGTTTCTCTTCTGTTTTCTGTCAAGAAATGCTGAGAAAGTGAAGGCAAACCAATGGTGATTTTGTGGCAAAATCATCAAGAGCTAGCACTCAAATGAGTCCATACAAAAGTGATAGGAACTCACTTCATGAGCAAGGAATCAATACAAGCTTCGAGCTTGCATGGAGGACCACACATGGCTGAATCTTGGAGATCCATTACAGCCCACCGCCGAGCTTGGAGGAGGCAGAAAAAACGACTTCATTTTTTGTCCAACGCTTCGCTCAACCGATCGATGTGAGTATTCCGCACCTCCTTTGATGTATTCACTTTGCATTTTCAATGCTTGAAATGATCTTGGGATGCTTAGAGAATTCCAACAATAAAACCCTAATAAGAGTTTGGCCAAATTGGAATTCAAAATAAATAACAAATAAATAAAATAAAAAAATGAAGCATCATCTGCGCTTTTCCTTTATTTATTTATTCCAATTCCAAAGTGCCCCTATCGTCATTCACCAATCCTTAAGCAACTATGGAACCTCATAAATGATCTGTTCAATAATTAAACACATTGAACCATTTATGAACAATTCCTACAGCAATCATATATGCTGTTAAATTGTACTGTGCAGTGTTAACCATTGATTTTGACTTTGTTGTGTGTGACCTTTTGGGTTCCCCTCAAGTTGGACATGAAATGAATCGTGATAATTTAATCGAACATAAATTATCCTCAGATCAGATGGTCGTTCGATTTCAATGACCAAGGTTGACATCTAGCAATATGCCAAGGCCCCCAAATGAGAAGGAAAGATATATACCCATTCTGTATGCGATTTACATATGATACGGACCCTCGCCTCACTATATCCCCACCGTTTGACCTAGGGTATAGAAAGTGTCTACCCATATAGTCAAGGTATGATGTTGATAGTGTCATGAATCGTGCTAACCCAAGAATCTTACATGATTCTTCCGTTGCGGCCACAGTCTCAAGCACTGATCACACATATCAACCCGCGAACTAGAATACTACTCTTATGAGAAAATATTATCCGAGAGAGTGGTCATTCTCTATTGTATCTTTACAAACTTCACGTGTTTTAATAAATGACCCAATCATACCGTTATGACCGGATCTTTTGAACCGGGGAAGGAGAATGTCAAAGTCATTTGATCCAAACATAAGATTGTAAAGACCTCAAGTCTAAGGACTAGTCATATAATCGATACATGAAAGTTCTCACAGACAGATGGGATAAACACTCCAGGTGAAAAATTTCGGCGGTCAGTTTGATGGACACGAGCAACTCATGCATCCATGTGATACACCAAGCGGACGGATCTCCGCGCCTATGAGATCGACTACCCCACTTAATGGCGGATCATATCATCATGCTAGTCTCTCCATTTTGTGAACGCCCAGATTATTCACAAAACTATGACTAGGAACGTTTGAGAGTAATGATTCTCATAAGGCGTGGAAGCCATCATCTTATTACTTACTCCAAGGGCTTTATTACAGTGTTTGATGATTCGTACAATTTATGTAAGACACGTATAATAAAGATTACCATTCTATTAATTAATGAAAATATTACAAATACATGTACATATAGCCCATCCACAAGTTGGGTATAGGGCATATCCCTAACAATCCCACTTGCACTATAGCCAACTAGTATGAATCTGGACACCATACTCTCTGGTGTGCCTATCATGCTTTTGTTGAGTCAGCCCATTAGTCAGAGAATCTTCAAGATTATCTTCTGTGGGTATTTTCTCTATAATAACTTCTTTTCTCTCAACAATCTCCTGATGATATGAAATCGCCTGAGTACATGCTTGGATTTCTGGTGGGACCTTGGTTCATTTGATTGAGCAATGGCGCCCGTGTTGTCACAGTACATCGTGTCGCCATTCTTTATCGCGGGAAACACTTCCAGCTCCGTGATGAACTTCTTTATCCAGATGCTGCAATATACTCGGCTTATATGGTTCAGTCCGTTGTAGTTGACTGCTTTGAGCTTTTCCAACTGATAGCTCTGCCATTCATAGTAAACAAATATCCTGTTTGTGATCTGCTGTCATCCCTATCGATCTGAAAGCTCGCATTACAGTAGCCAATGACTTTCATCTCAGAACAATCTCTGTATGTCAAGAACACATCATTAGTTCTTCTCAGATACTTGAGGATTGTTTTGACAGCTGCCCAATGTTGCTCACCTGGATTTTCCTGATATCTGCTCGTTATGCTAAGAGCATAAGAGACATTAGGTCTTGTACATAACATGGCGTACATGATCGATCCTACTTTTCCTGTAAACACAAGGCTCGTCTACATTTTTGATGAAAGTCAAATTCTTTGATTGTCTCATCAAATCGTATATTCTAACTTTTGGAGGCTTGCTTGAGTCTATAAATGGATCGTTTAAGCTTGCATACTTTATTATGATCATCCTTAGATGCAAACTCCTCAGGTTGTGTCATATAGACTTCCTCTACGAGGTTCCCATTAAGGAAAGCTATTTTGACATCCATCTGCCAAATCTCATAATCAAAGTGTGCAACTAGTGCCAGTAAATTTCGAATGGACTTTATCATTGCAACATGCGAGAAGGTTTCGTCATAGTCAATTCCTTGGATTTGTCTATAACCTTTCGCCACCAACCTAGCCTTATAGGTTTGGATGTTGCCTTATGTATCAGTTTTACGCTTGTAAATCCACTTGCAGCCTATGGGTTTTATCCCTTCAGGTGCATCCACCAAGTCCCAGACTTGATTCTGATATATAGAGTCTATTTCGGATTTCATGGCCTCAAGCCACTTGACTGAATCAATGTCACGCATTGTTTCGTCATAACTGGTGGGATCATCATTATCAATGACCTGATCATGTTCCTTATCAATATGGAAACCATATCTTTCAGGCTCATATCTTTCCCTACCAGACCTTCTAAGTTCATAACCTTGTGGTTGTTCCGTCGCTGCACTTTTGAGGGGCCTGTGGTTTAGTTCTATGTTAGTTTGTTCTTCTCGTACCTCATCGAGGTTAAGTCTACTCCCACTATATTTCTTGAGAAGGAATTCATTCTCTAGAAATTTAGCATTTCGTGAGACACATGTTCTTTGTTCATTTGGGACGTAGAACACATATGCTTTTGAGTTCAAGACATATCCTACAAACTTACATTTAACTGCCCTATCATCCAATTTGTTAGTTTGTGTGAGCTTAACATATGCGTCACATCCCCAAACTCTTAGATAATAAGACTATGACGTTTCCCAGACCATAACTCATATGGTGTTTGACTAACAGTCTTGGAAGGAACTTGGTTTAGTAGTAGTGTTGTAGTTTCTAAAGCAAGACCCCAAAATGAAAGAGGTAGATCCGTGCCTGGCATCATTGATCGGACCATATCTAATAATGTCCGATTTCTCGTTTCAGATACTTCATTATGCTATGGAGTTCCCGGAGGAGTCCACAGGGAAACAATGCCATTTTCTCTCAAGTAATCTTGAAATGCATCGCTTAAGTATTAACCACCTCGGTAAGACCTTAATGACTTAATACTTTTATTAAGCTGGTTTTCTACTTCAGCTTTGAAGTCTTTGAATTTCTCAAAGGCTTCAGATTTGTACCGCATAAGGTACACATACCCATATCGCGAGTGATCATCGATAAAGGTAATGAAGTAGGAGAATCCACCTCTAGCGGTGACTGACATTGGTCCGCATACATCAGAGTGTATGAGTTCTAATGTCTCCGCTGCACGCTTTCCTTTACCTTTGAAGGGTAATTTGGTCATTTTACCAAGTAAACAAGACTCACAAGTTCTATAAGGTTCATATTTGAAGGGTCTGAAATACTTATCCTTATGTAGCTTAGTTAATCTTGTTTCATTGATATGACCTAAGCGATTGTGCCATAGAAGTGATTCATTGAGATTATTCGAGTTAACGTTGTATATATTAGAGGTTGAACATTCTTTGTTAGTTTGTAAGACATAGATACCATTATTCAAAATACCATCTCCATATTTTATTTCATTGAAATAATAGAACATTCATTACAACTTATTAGGCATGAAAGCCTTTATTACATAAGAGAGAAATTGAAATGATGTTCTTTACTAGAGAAGGTACATAAACACAATCTTCTAAGTCTAAAACTAAACCATTCGGCAAAACTAATGAATAAGTCCCCACGCACAATGCAGCCATTTTGCTCCATTACCCATGCGTAAGTCAACCTCCCCATGACGGAGTCTCCTACTTTTTCTCAGGCCCTGCACATTGTTACACAGTGAGTCCCACAACCGATGTCAAGCACCCAAGTAGAAGGTTCAGAGTTTTAAGAATATAGTTCAATCATATACAACATACCTGAAGCATTGGGCTTCTTGGCCTCTTGGGTTTCCCTAGCTTCCTTGGCTTTCAAGGATCTGCAGTCTTTCTTCCAATGATCATTCTTTCCACAGAAGAAACATTTCCCCTTTCCTTTTTTCTTCTCCACCTTACCATTGGGCTTTAGGTGATCTGGAGCCTTGGCCTTGGCCTTATTTTTCTTTGGGCCTCGTGGCTTCAGGTCCGTACCCGTAAGCATGACAGAGGTTTTAAGCTCCGGTTTCAAGTCCTTCTCTGCTTGCTTTATCAGATTGTGCAATTCTGCTAAAGTAGCTTCTTTATTAGACAGATGAAACTGCATAATAAAGTTAGAGAAGTCTTTTGGTAAGGACTGAAGAATTAGATCGTGACCTATCTCATGATCCATGATGAACCCGAGGTTGGCCAATTTTTCAATGTGGCCAATCATCTTAAGCACATGTCCACTAACATATCCTTCCTTATACCTTGTTTGGAATAATGCACATGACACTTGGAATCTCACGGTATGAACGGAAGTTGCATACAAATCCTTCAAGTGAAAAATGATGGTTTGAGCATCCATATCTTCGTGAGCTTTCTGAAGTTCGTCCGACATAGAGCCAAGCATCAAATGTATTTTGGTCAGCATCTTCTGGGTTCACAGGGGAAATGGTTTTTCAAGAACATAGAAAATATTTTCTTGTCGTAAGACAATTTTAAGGTTTCTAAACCAGTCATTGTAGTTGTTCCCTTTGAGCTTATGCTCATCAAGGATGGAACGAAGTGATATTCTGTTTGCCATTTGAATGTTTGTGAAATATTTTAACCCACCTGTTAAGAGAAAATGTTAAAATTAGGAATATGTTTTCATTAATGTTTCATAATAACATGGGCTTTTAATATTATGAAGTTGCTCCCACTCAATTATTTTAAAATTTTAAGCAAATCGCATCAACCCCAATATGATGGATTTCTTGTGGGCAAGGATCCCATTATCATCATTTCACAACTCCGACTAGGGCCGGTCGTTATAAAATACGATAATTAGGTAGGTTCCCAACCAATTTATGATATAAATCACAATTCCTTGATCATTGGGTTGGGCAATCAAACATGCCATAACTTATGCTAGTCCTTGTGGACACCAAATCTTTGCCACTAAGTTATAAGACCACGCCTAAGGGTCGCTGCGTCTTATGACTCAGAAAAGTCAAACCATTGTCAATAGTACGATTTAGGGACAAATTGGTATTGGTCAGTCTGGTAAAGCCTAGTCCTGCCAATACGGTTTAAGCCCTTTGGGTCTATACTTTACAATGAGAGGCAAATTTTAGACTCAAAATTATTATTGAGGATTTTAGCAAGTTTAAGTGAATAACTGTCAAATGGATTCCTCCATTGAAAATTCCCCAGAGGAGGGTGGAGCGAACTCTCTTAAATACCCTTACCTCTTAGGCTCTTATTGCCTTGGTGACAAGAATAAACAATAGATCCTCCAAATTAGTCCAACACTTTAAATATGCTTTAAGGTAAGCTTTGAGTAAATGATTATCTAGATGTCTTCACAACTTTTCCTTTTGGCTATAAAAAGGTAGTGAGTGAAGGAAGACACACCAAATCATTATCTAACTCTAGTAATACCTTTGGTTAAATTAACTTTAGTTTGGAAAGTTTTATTAACGCCTTGGTCCCACCCCACTTGTATCTTTTATAAAGTCTTTTATTATAAATAGTGATTTATATTTATTAGCCTTAAAGGTAATAAATCTCTAAGTTCATCACGGAATAATTACTTAGCTAAGGGATAAGCAATACACTCTCTATTTCCTAGAAAGTCTCTAGATGCTTGCACCCTAAATAATCATGCCAATTCTAATCATACATAGAATCATCAAGCATATGAGTTTTAATATGTTGGAATTATTTTAGGCATTAAATAACTTTGATTAATATTTAATTATGATATTGCATTTTATTTTAATCAAATAATTTTACTATTCACATTTTTTTTATAGATGCGTGAACTTTAAATGCAATTTCACAATTCAAATCTTAACCAAATCATGCAAAACTTGTCCTAAAATTAAGTTCAGGGTGTTAGCTTCCAACGAGCTTTTACACACTCAATTTCGAGTTCAAATGAGAGAGAACTAATCAAAACAAAAACGGCGCGCTGATACCACTGTTGGGAATCGTCCGCGAGTGCGCAGAGGAAAATTAAAAATTATGATGCCGCTATCCCTTTGCCCAAGACCCATTTGTTTTGATTATTCTACAAGCCTAGGCATGTTACTATATATTCTAAGCATAAAAACTCATAAAACATGCAAAGAACATAAACTTAAACATGCTAACTATCATAAGAACTCTAATTAAAATAAAGAAAGAAAAAGACTTACTTGAACCGAAGACTCCTCCAGTCCTCCCTCCAATCTACAAGCTTTTCTCGAACTCAGCAAGCTCTTCCACATTCCAAAGAGCCACCCAAGTGTGTGGCCTCCAAAGGTGCACACACCAAAGCCAAAACTCAACGGCAAGACTACGCCTTGAGTGCACGGGTATTTTGCCCTTGGTGCTAGCCTAGGCAAATACCTCAAAACTTTTAACTTGAGATTCCTCTAGTCAATTAGACTTAAGGATCCTCAAAATCAGTGGCTTACTCTTAAACTTTAGAGTTGCTCACTTATATAAACCCAAGATATGAAAGGTTTTGGTGTAAAAAATTTGTAAATAATTTTTTAGGTTTATATAGGTGCTCCAAAGACAACAAAATTAATTAAGAATCCGATGTGGGATAAACGCTAATTTAATCTTAGCCATTGGATCTTAATTTAGTGGTTTAATGAGATTATAAAACCATAATAAGAGTTTGGCCGAATTGGAATTCAAAACAAATAACAAATAATAAAATAAAAAAATGACACCATTGCCTTTCCTTATTTATAATTTATTTATTCCAATTCCCAAAGTGTCCCTATCGTCATTCACCAATCCTTAAACCATTATGGAACCTCATAAATGATCAGTTCAATAATTAAACACATTGAACCATTTATGAACAATTCCTACAGCAATCATATATGTTGTTAAATTTGTACCGTGCACTATTAACCATTGATTTCGACTTTGCTGTGTGTGACCTTTTGGGTTCCCCTCAAGTTGGATATGAAATGAATCGTGATAATTTAATCGAACATAAATTATCCTCCGATCAGATGGTCGTTCGATTTCAATGACCAAGGTTGACATCTAGCAACATGCCAAGGCCCCCAAATGGAAGGAAAGATATATACCCATTCTGTATGCGATTTACATATGATACGGTCCCTCGCCTCACTGTATCCCCACCGTTTGACCTAGGGTATGGAAAGTGTCTACCCATATAGTCAAAGGTATGATGTTGATAGTGTCATGAATCGTGCTAACCCAAGAATCTCACATGATTCTTCCGTCCGGCCACAGTCTCAAGCACTAATCACACATATCAACCCGGGAACTGGAATACTACTCTTATAAGAAAATATTATCCGAGAGAGTGGCGATTCTCTGTTGTATCTTTACAAACTTCATGTGTTTCAAGAAATGACCCAATCATACCCTTATGACCGGATCTTTTGAACCGGGGAAGGAGAATGTCAAAGTTATTTGATCCACACATAAGATTGTAAAGACCTCAAGTCTAAGGACTAGTCATACAATCGATACATGAAAGTTCTCACAAACACATGGGATAAACACTCCATGTGAAAACTTTCGGCGGTCAGTTCGATGGACACGAGCAACTCATGCATCCATGTGATACACCAAGCAGACGGATCTCCGCTAGTAGCCTATGAGATTGGCTACCCCACTTAAGGGCGGATCATATCATCATGCTAGTCTCTCCGCTTTGTGAACGCCCAGATTATTCACAAAACTATGACTAGGAACGTTTGAGAGTAATGATTCTCATAAGGCATGGAAGCCATCATCTTATTACTCCAATGGCTTTATTACAGTGTTTGATGATTCAATAATTTATGTAAGACACGTATAATAAAGATTGCCATTTTATTAATTAATGAAAATATTGCAAATACATGTACATATAGCCCATCCAAAAGTTGGGTATATGGCATATCCCTAACAGTTCTAACACCCAAAACACATCCAATACATTCAAATGACATCAAATTCATCAGCAAACAGAATCAATTCGAAATCATCATATCATGAATCAATGAGATCATCAGAACAGAAAAATATCAAATTTCATGCTTTAATCCAATTTTTCAAGATTAATCAAATTAATCAAAACACCAACCAAAGTCACCACACATGAAGCTGCCAAGAACAATTATAGGCATTACAAGAGTGGTCATAACACTCTAGAATGGCAACATATCATCAAATGAATAAATTGGACTAATATTACAATAATATCAACCAAATCACTTCACACATGCATCAACACTTCCAATTCCATCCACCATAACCAAAAGCCCTAATTTTATAGAAATAAAGAAACCCTAGATCTCACTAGATCTACAAGAAATAAGAAACAAAATTTCTAAGCTTAGGGATTTGTAGAATTACCTTTAATCCTCTCTATTTCTTAGTTTTTTTCTTGATTTTCTTTATTTCTTTCCTTGAATCATCAAGAATGATTTGGGAGCCATTTTTGGTAGCTTATTCGGCCATGGAGAAAGATAGATGAAGAAGATAAAAAAATTTCAAATAAAAAAGAAGTGTGGCCGACTTTAGGGGGTTAAAATGGTCAATTTAGAAAAATTAATTCAATTAATTAAAGTAAGCTTTTTTGGTGGAAAATCAAATTTACACACATTTCCCTTAATAAAGTCATGTCATATATACAAATAATAATTATCCATATTTCATAACATTTATGAAATATAGATATTATTTAATCATTCAAATATTTAATATTTAAATATCTAAATAATTAATTAATATAATTATTATTATATATGTATTTTTATTTACATTAAATAACAAATACATATATTTATGGCATGTGTCAAAATCTCATTTGATAGTTAATTAATGTGTATCTAATCGAATTATGTATCAAATACAAATACACAATAATTACGATTGACCAAAATCCCATAATGCATGTGTTATCGTTTAACCGATTAAACGATTCGAATTAACTCATTTAATCCGATGAAATATTATGAATAATCTGTATTATTCATAACGCGTTGCCCAAGAATGAGTACACTTCATATTGTGAGACTCTCTAAGTTTAGGTTTATCCGTCACGAAATCCAATTTCGTGTCAATAATTCACCCACTCATGAATTATGACGACCACGGGTAATCTCGCTAAATTATGCAAGTCGAGGTAATTGCATACGTATAATCCCTCTGTCACAGGCTATCCGCATTATACCTGGGATATAGATGAAAACGTTAAATCTGTTCGGTATAATATAGTCGACTTTCAATTTACGATCTCTAAATAACACTCGAAACTGATTTCCGAAGTTATACCACGGCTATGGATTTACCAAATCGTAAACACGTGCGGATGCCTATGCCTTATACCCAGGACTGACAGATCCTATCTTGATACGCACTTGATATCATGAGGATCAGTCCACACCCAACGAACATGCGGAGGTCTGATCATGAATAGATCGTTGACGTGACTGCCATCAAAGTGTGGAGGATAACTCATATATCCCACTATGGTATCTCAAGGTGAAGCACCACTATGCTCGCTTAACTCGAGAAGGTTCCTATTGACGTTGGTGTACCATCTATTAGGAAATCTTCAGTGAGTCGTTCAGTGTTTATAAAATAAACACCTATATGTCTATATGAGTCTCCCCGAGACTCATGGTTCATTGGGATAAACCATCGGACCAAGTCAAGATATACGAAATGTATTGGTCTCAACAGATTTTACTAACGACCCGTGCGCTTCCCAATGCCAATTACAAACTACTTTGTAACTGCGCACTATATTGTAAATCCTAGGGTCTTTGTCTAATATACACGTATCACTAAACCAGATTCAGTTTCGATCTAATCATAATTAGATATCTAATCGCAACTAGATTGAATAAACGTATAAAAGACGAGGGTGCTACCATTAAATTAGTAATATTATGGAAAATAGAATTGCTCGTATTTATGAATCAGACATAAATACGATCCGGATTGGCACTCTGAGCACCAACCCTAACAGCATGAACCATGTATAATGAATTAGAAACCTAAGAGAATTACTATGCCACATAAATCTATCTTCCCACAAGAAAGTGTTGTCATAGGGTAGGTCAAGTATTTTCATGATAGATCGAGACAATCTCAATTGATTAATATATATGAGAATAAATTTTATTCCTATATTAACCAACCACAATTTAATTTGATAAAGGAATTTCGATTAATAATTCATCATTAATTTGTGAGCGTAACCCATTGTTTCGGAATCCTTGGACTTAACTTGTGAAGTGCCGTCGTAGGGTAGGTCAGTTCACCAGATACGTCTAGAGTTCCTATCATTTCGAAATCCAAACTTAATATTGACCTAAAATGGACACCATCCATAGGGGGATGAAAAAAAAATCGTCTCGATGCGCCTTTTGAATCTCACATTTTCGGACTAACAACGGAGATCATGAGATAAATTGTCGTATATCCCTCTCACATTCACTATTTAAAATTTAAGGTTTTTATTTTAAAATATCCAATATTTAATTTACTAGTGTCAATAAATTTATGCGCGGCTAAAACATAACTCTTATTTACAATAGTGCACTATTAATGACCTTACCAATTTTAACTCTTAAAATTTAACTCATTAATATCTATTAGTCTCTACTAATTATTTTACTCAATTAAACTAATTTAATTAAGTTAGTTTTAGTGACCTAAAAAAGTTTCACTCTTAAAAAAATAGAACACTAACGAGTTTACAATTTAAAATTCTAAAGTTGATAAAATTTGAATTAAATTATTTAATTAATCTAAGCATGTTATAAAATCCAAAGATACATGGAGTTGTATCGCGAGTGCAGACCACATTACCGTCTATTCAAAATCGGCTATGTAATTTATGTCCGGGTTTCCATCCTATATACCAATGGAATTCATGATGCACTTACTAAGCCCATTATTTTAGAATTTACAATTTTAAGCCATTAAGCAATTAATCTAATTAATCGTTTTTCATGCATACCATATTCCAATTTAACTATTTGAAATTACATAAAATCATAATTTATGTCTAGAATATTCATGCATCGAATACATATTATGTCATGTGAAAATGCAAGAGTTGGCACCATAAGCTATATGACATGTTATTCAAACACATCGAATTAAACATACTGATGAGCGGAAAATATATCAATATTTACCGCCCCTTTAACTTAATATTTTGTTTAGTTTCTCAGGTTTGATGAACGTTTTGATGTGTTTTAGTTGATTTTGCAGATAAAATAATATCGGGTCTCAATGAAATCATTTAGGATGAAATATGGGTCAAATAAGGGCAATTATTGGACTTGATATTTGTAGGCACTGCATTTTTACGCATAAGTCCCTATGATGAGTCTCATTTTGGAGACACTACCTTTTAAGTCACGGAGGTCACGGAAAACGGACATCAGAAGGGGAATTCAGAATAAACAAGGTTCACTGTTTTCGTTGGTGCTACGTTCGTGTATATGTTCGAACGTCAAACAGATTGTGGGCGTTCGTGCTGCGTTCGATGATGCGTTCGAACGGTGTCGGTAATTCTGGTTTTGCTGCTAGCCTCACATTAAGCCCAATTTCCCCAAACCTTGGCCCACACGCCCAAGCCCACTTAAAACACATATTTAACACATGGTGAAATCAAAACAAATCTAAAAATCACATACCAAATTAAATATAATACTTACACAAATTAAAGATATCAATCACCTAATTAAATATTATTCACCTAAAATACACATATCCTTGCCTAAAATAATCAAATTAAAATACACCTAATAATTGATTTACTTCCTAATTAAGCCATGCAAACCCTAATACCCATGCAACTATATAAACAAATTAAAATCAACCCCATGGCTAAAAATCTCACACACGGCAGTTCACTTCACAAAACAAAAGAAAATAATAACCCTAAAGCTTCACTGTCTCCTCTCTCTCAAAAACGCCTCTATCTCTCTCATTATCACCAGCCAAGGCACACACTGAAACTACAAAACACAGCACACGCACAACCCTTTGACCCTCCTTCACGTAGCTAGCTCATAGACACAACTCTCCCTCACTCTCAATAACAAAAAGATCACAAACCAAAGAATCCCCATCGCCTTGACCAAAGCACATCCCGAACAACCCCTTCACCTCACCGAAAAACACATCCCAAACAGCCCTAAACACACACATAAAACAGCCCCCGAACCACACCATAACACCACTGAAAATAACACCCAAAACAGTAGCCAAAACATCCCAAAAATAGTAACTAAAATACAGCAGCAAAATAGTAGCAGCGGCAGCGAATCGGAGTCAAAACAGCAGCAAAAGACGGAGGATGACGACCCAAAACAGTAAGACAACGAACGAGAGCAGTGAACCAGTGAACCGGAAGAGTTGCGGAGCTTTACCCCTTCGATCTTCGTGAAGCGCGAGTCCGAGAGACGACTTAAAAGGTTAGACCTGATGGCACTTTTTCGTTAGTTTATATTCGTTTCTTTTATTATTGAATTGTATTCACATGAGAGTCGTTTATGGATGCGTGTTGTGGGTATTGGATGAATAGAAGAGTGTTGTCTCTTGTGGTATATATGATGGAAACCCAGACGTAAATTCCGTAGCCGAATCCGAATGGACGGTAGTGCGGTCTGTACTTGGGACACAACTCCACGTACCACTTGAGTAAACGGCACCTTCTTTGTTTGTGTTTTGCTTTGGTTTATTTAATTCTTGTCATTTAAATTCTGCATGTTGTTTATTCCCGTATGATACGATCGAGTGCATGGGTTTAGTAAGTGCGATGAAAGGTTCCCTAATTGGAGGGTTAAAATCCTTCACCACGATGCTTTGCCGCACCGATTGATGTGTGTTCGGTTGAATGCGAAATACGTTCAATCGGACATACTTAGTTGGTATGATTGTCTTTATTTTCGTATGCATGATTCAACCGAGTGCATGGGCTTAGTAAGTGCAATGTGAGATCCCCTATGGGGAGGGGCTAAAGCCCTTTACCACGAGGCTTTGCCGCGCCGGTTGATGTGTGTTCGGTTGGATACAAGATACGTTCAATCGGGCACACTATGTTTAGTATTGTTGCTTTTCATTCTATGTATGCATGATTCAGTCGAGCGCATGGGCTTAGTACGTTGGTCTAAAGGTCCTCTCTTTGAGAGATCAAGAGCCCCAAAAGGCCACCTTTACGGCAGTACTTCGCCGCGCCCCTTTATTTTGTCGTCTATGTATTGCGTCCCATTTCATGCATCAGATCTGTTCCCGTTCGAACGCGTTTAAGAACGCAACTCGAACGCGCATGTATTTTGCCTTGTCATGCATCAGGTCTTATTTCTGTTCGAACGCGTTCACGAACGCCATACGAACGTGAGCATTCAGTTTCATTTCCGTTCGAACGCGTTATCAAACGCCATACGAACGTGAACCTTTTGTTTACCGTTCGAACGTGTTTACGAACGCTACACGAACGCACACACACTTTCTTAGTTTCATAATGTATCAGGTCTGGTTCCGTTCGAACGCGTTCTCGGACGCTACACAAACACGAACCTTCTGTTTACCGTTCGAACGTGTTTACGAACGCTACACGAACGCGCACACACTGACGAACTAGTCTGTCTTATCATATTCATGCATAATTGCCTCTCTTGGTTGATCTTTCTTGTGTTATATAGCCAACTGTATCATTGTATTCCTGCATTTATCCATTCTATGTGTTCTTGGGATTGTATTCAAGCATGATTAGGCTGTTAGCATGTCATTTGGTTAATAGGTTCATGAGATAGTACTCAAACATGATTGGGTTGTTCTTAGTTTTCCATATCATAGGATTGAAATATGTTCATGAGATTGCCATGTGATGTTGCATGTTGTGATGAACTTGTTGATGTATGCATATGAATCTAGAAGCATGATACTATTGGAAATAAGTGTTACTTAAGCTTGATTAAATTATTATATAATCCTTTCATTACAAATGACATGAGTAAGGGACCATTCCGAACCCAACGTTTTGAGGTCTTCCCTTGCGAGGGGTGAGTGCGGCCTTAAATCTTTGTCCCGGTTCACACCGGGTGGCGACTCCATGTTATTTAGTACTTCCCAACTAGTGCCGCGAGCCTAGGAACGGCGTCGCCCAGGTCCTGTTGTCCACAGTCTGACGACTCCACTGGGGATATTGTGACCACACTATACTGACCAAGTGTTGTGTAGGGGTTGGTGCTCAGAGCGCCAATTCCCGGTTGTATTTTGTTAAATACTTCTGTAAAACGTTATTATAAGTAATAATATATGCAGTTTCTATAATATAATCTAATCTTTTATATGGTAAAGACGTAATGACCTTAGAATGATTAGTCATGGTACAGTTGCAAAAGCGTCGCAACGGACATTGAGATGTATCATGACGTTGTCATTCTCAGACAGTTCCTGGTCAAGGTTTACACTACTTGGTCAGTATAGTAAACCCGTTGAGACTGGTACATGTCGTATACTGGAATATATGATTCCAATGGTTTCTCAATGAACCATTAGTCTTGGAGACTAGTATAGACGTGTAGGTGTTTATAGCGGATAAACACTGAACGACTCACCGAAGATTCTTAATGGATGGTACACCAGCGTCAATAAGAATCTTCTTGGGTTGAGTAGCACTTGTGATTCTTAGACTTGAGATGCCATTGTGGGCACATGAGACATCTTCTACACTTAGATGGCAGTCACGTCACCGATCTATTCAGATCAGACCTCCGCCTGTTCGTTGGGTGTAGATAGATCCTCAGGGTGTCCTATGTGTATCAAGATAGGATCCGTCAGTTCTGTGTACCAGAGCATAGGTAGTCCATATGATTAGCAATCAGATAAAACCATGGGCCCGTGGTAAGTTTAGAAGCTAGTTCTAAACGTTCTTTTTGAGATTGCTAATAGAATAGTCGACTGGATAATCCCGATAGAGATTTGACGTTCATATCTATATCTCTGGGATTTATCCGGATACCTGTGACGGAGGAATTATACATTTGCGATGACCTCGACCTGTATGGTTTAGCGAGATTATCCGTGATCGTCATAATCTACGGGTGGATAGATTATGGACATGAAATTTGATTTCGTGACGGATATACCTGAACCTAGAGAGTCTCAATAATGAAACATACTCGTTGAGCACTAGAGCAACATAAATAAATAATATTGATTATTTATAAAGTCGTTTAATGGTTAAACGCAAGATACATGCTAAAGACACTAGATAGTCATTTACTTAATTATTGTGTATTTACATTTAATACTTGATTAATTTAAATACACATTAATTAATAGTCAAAATGAGTTATTTGACTTATTTCCTAAATGAATATATGTTTTTAATATTTAATGTAAATATTATACATATATTTAATATATTTGTATTTGATTAATTAATTATTATTTAATTGTTAAATGATTAAATTAATTAAAATATAATATCTTATGTTAGGATAATTAAAGTAAATGACATTAGTTGCATTGTTGACCAAAATAAATATCTAATAAAGGTTATAAAAGATATTTATGCAAGTTGATTTAATAATAATGCAAATGAAATTGAAATTACAATTGTTGACATTTGGTATGCAAATTTCGGCCAAGACACTTTTTTGGCAAGTATAAATTGTTTTTTCATTTTTCATTTCACTAACCTAATACACTTTATCACAAACAAAATTCCATTGAAGAAAGGCAAAGAAAGAAAGTGAAGGAAGAAAAGAAAAACCAAGAAAAAGCTTGGATTTTGTAAGTTTCTTAAACTTACTATTAGAGAGGAATTTGTTCCTTATGATCTAGGCTACCTCTCATGAGTTTCTTAGTTATTCTTTTCTTTATTTCTTGTGGTTTTTGATGATGGAAATTTGTTTAGAAGTGTTGAGCATGTATGATGAACAAAGAGTGTAACTAGTGTAGTTATATGTATTCTTTTAAGGTTTATGAAACCATGTTGCTATTCTAGAGTTGTTGACCCACTCTTAAATGACCTAGATTTGATCTTGAGTTGTTTCATTGTGTTGAGACTTGAATTAGATGAAAGATTGATGATTGAAGTAATTGATTTGGTGTATTAAGTCCAATTTGCCCAATTTTTGAAATTGAGAAATTAGGGTTTATAACCAATTCTAAATTTGGGGGTTTTGAGATATGTTGAGCATTTGGGTGTGTATTAGATGCATGCAAAGTTTCATGTTAATTGGATTTCATTAAGATGAGTTTTTGAGACATGAAATGACCAAATGGTCAATGTGCCCTCCAAATGGAGCTCACGGCATTGTGAGGGAATTTGGGGTTTTTTTTGTCCTATGGTGTTTTGATGTTTTGAGCATGATAAATTCATCCTAGAAATGATTTAGAATCATTCAAAATTGATTGGATCAATTTCGGACTAAAACGGACAAAATACCACATAAGGGTAATTTGGTAATTTCACTTGAATTTGATTCAATTGAAATTTTATTTCATTATTTGATTATTAGGTTATTAAATAAATATGTTTATTTAATTAATCCGAGAAAAAGTTTTGAAATCTGAAAATCGGATTTTCACCGCTTCCGCTGCGTTACCGGATTCACCCCTATCAGACCCCTTCATGTTGTGGGTATTGATGAATGGAAGAGTGTTGTCTCTTGTGGTATATAGGATGGAAACCCATACGTAAATTCCATAGCCGAATCCGAATGGACGGTAGTGCGGTCTGTACTTGGGACACAACTCCACGTACCACTTGAGTAAACGACACCTTCTCTTGTTTTGTGTTGCTTTGGTTTATTTAATTCTTGTCATTTAAATTCTACATGTTGTTTATTCCCGTATGATACGATCGACTGCATGGGTTTAGTAAGTGCGATGAAAGGTTCCCTAATTGGAGGGTTAAAATCCTTCACCACGATGCTTTGCCGCACCGATTGATGTGTGTTCGGTTGAATGCGAAATACGTTCAATCGGACATACTTAGTTTGGTATGATTGTCTTTATTTTCGTATGCATGATTCAACCGAGTGCATGGGCTTAGTAAGTGCAATGTGAGATCCCCTATGGGGAGGGGCTAAAGCCCTTTACCACGAGGCTTTGCCGCGCCGGTTGATGTGTGTTCGGTTGGATACAAGATACGTTCAATCGGGCACACTATGTTTAGTATTGTTGCTTTTCATTCTATGTATGCATGATTCAGTCGAGCGCATGGGCTTATTACGTTGGTCTAAAGGTCCTCTCTTAGAGAGATCAAGAGCCCCAAAAGGCCACCTTTACGGCAGTACTTCGCCGCGCCCCTTTATTTTGTCGTCTATGTTTGCGTCCCATTTCATGCATCAGATCTGTTCCCGTTCGAACGCGTTTAAGAACGCAACTCGAACGCGCATGTATTTTGCCTTGTCATGCATCAGGTCTTATTTCTGTTCGAACGCGTTCACGAACGCCATACGAACGTGAGCATTCAGTTTCATTTCCGTTCGAACGCGTTATCAAACGCCATACGAACGTGAACCTTTTGTTTACCATTCGAACGTGTTTACGAACGCTACACGAACGCACACACACTTTCTTAGTTTCATAATGTATCAGGTCTGGTTCCGTTCGAACGCGTTCTCAGACGCTACACGAACGCGAACCTTCTGTTTACCGTTCGAACGCGTTTACGAACGCTACACGAACGCGCACACACTGAACTGAGTCTGTCTTATCATATTCATGCATAATTGCCTCTTGGTTGATCTTTCTTGTGTTATATAGCCAACTGTATCATTTGTATTCCTGCATTTATCCATTCTATGTGTTCTTGGGATTGTATTCAAGCATGATTAGGCTGTTAGCATGTCATTTGGTTAATAGGTTCATGAGATAGTACTCAAACATGATTGGGTTGTTCTTAGTTTTCCATATCATATGATTGAAATATGTTCATGAGATTGCCATGTGATGTTGCATGTTGTGATGAACTTGTTGATGTATGCATATGAATCTAGAAGCATGATACTATTGGAAATAAGTGTTACTTAAGCTTGATTAAATTATTATATAAATCCTTTCATTACAAGTGACATGAGTAAGGGACCATTCCGAACCCAACGGTTTGAGGTCTTCCCTTGCGAGGGGTGAGTGCGGCCTTAAATCTTTGTCCTGGTTCACACCGGGTGGCGACTCCATGTTATTTAGTACTTCCCAACTAGTGCTACGAGCCTAGGAACGGCGTCGCCCAGGTCCTGTTGTCCACAATATTTTAATTTTGGAGATTGGAAACTTGAAATGGCGTTTTTGACAAAGGGCAGTTTTGGAAATTCCAGTTTTGCACATCTGTCGTATTTTGGGCATAACTTTTTACTCCTACTCGATATCGGTACTGAAATGTTAAAAAGCGGTACTGAAATCAACAAAGATGTTGGAATCAAGGCAACAACAATTGAAGATATTCCAAAAGAAACAAAGCAACAGATGGAGGAAAAAAAAGCAAAGGAAAAAGAACAGATCACTCCACCACCTCCACATTTCCTCAGCATCTTCAGAAGAATAATTGGACAAGCAGTTTGCTCGATTCTTGGACGTGTTCAAAAAGCTGAATATCAACATTCCATTTGCAGAAGCATTGGAACAAATGCTCAGCTATGCCAAATTCATGAAAGACATTCTTTCAGGAAAGCGGAGATTGGGAGATTATGAGACAGTAGCATTATCAGAAGAATGCAGCGCCATCATTCAGAGAAAACTTCCTCCAAAGTTGAAAGATCCTGGTAGTTTCATTGTTCCCTGCACTATAGGAGAACATGACTTCGGTAAGGCTCTGTGTGATCTAGGTGCTAGTGTTAACTTGATGCCTTTTTCTATTTTCAGGAAACTGCGGAATGGAGAAACAATGCCCACTTCAGTCTCACTACAACTTGCTGATAGGATGCTCGTATTTCCAAGAGGTGTAGTTGAGGATGTGCTGGTCAAGGTTGACAAATTCATTTTCCCAGCAGATTTTATTGTCCTTGATATGGAGGAAGACGCAGACGTGCCAATCATCCTCGGGAGACCATTCTTGGCTACATGTCGAACCATTATTGATGTACAAAAAGGAGAACTAACCATGAGGGTACAAGACCAAGAAGTAACATTCAATGTTTTTAAAGCCATGAATTTCCTGAATCACGAGAAGGAGGAATGTTTCAGACTTGATGTGATACATAGTACCATTCAGAACTCTGATGAAAGACAAAGATCTACTGACAAACTTAAAGAATGTCAATTATATGTGGAGCCTGAAGATAAAGCGCACTGCGTACTGAAGAAGCCTATTCTTGCACTACAAGCAACAAAAGAGAAAAAGTTCCACCAGCTCAACAAATTGGAGGAATTTCACAATCAGCCTTTTGAGGATGCCAAATTGTACAAAGAAAAGGCCAAGAAGAGACATGATGAGAAGTTAGTGTGCATACAACTGGAACCAGGGCAGAAGGTACTGTTAAAAAAATCAAAGGTGAAATTCTTCTCATGGAAGCCAAAATCACGATGGTCAGGTCCATTTGTGATCACCAAGGTTTTACAAGACAGAGCCGTTGAGATACATGATCCTGGCTCCAACAAAACTTTCAAGGTTAAAAACAAGCGTGTCAAGCACTACTGGGGAGAATCATTTGAGCGATAAAAAGAAAGTGTCACACTTTCAAATCCAGCCTAACGTTCGAGAAGTCACGTCTAGCTGACGACTTTAAACTTAGCGCTCACAGGGAGGCAACCCATGCAATTTTTGTATATATTGTGATTTAGTGTGATTTAATTTTGTGTGTTTAGTTTTTGCAGATTAAGACATTTCAAGATGGAAGAAGCTCTCGCAAATCTTCACAAGCAATTTCCTTCTCTCCCTCAAAAATCTCTGATAAAAGTCTACAAAGCTCGCTTGGAATGGATGAGACTACTTATGATCAAAGGTATTCCTACTAACATTCGTTGGATTATTGAAGCACGGGTCCAATTGGCAGGTGAGTCTTCTGACTCTTTTATTTCACATCTGTCTGGTTTAGGAAGGAGCACCTATGCTAAAAAGAGAAGAGCCAAAAGAATGTGTGTTTGTTATAAATGTGCTCGCATGTTTTGTAATACTCGTTGTCGTTCTTTAGGAATGATGTCTGATAACCGCGGAGATAAGATTAACTTCATTTGGGATTGCTTGAGTAAGGAGTCTTTGGATGACATATCTAAAACTCTTGAGACGCATCCCAGTGGATGTGTGTATCACGAGATTCGTGTGTTATACGCACAATTTCAAAAAGAAAGACAACAGTTAAGTCTTGGGAATCTGACTTAAAAAAACCTTGTTTGCCAATTTATAAGAAAATTGGATGGGAAGCTTGTCCCTGACGCATAGACGTCAATCAAGCCGCTACTTTTCTTGTACATATTATATCTCTTTGTCTTTTCCTGATAATTGTGATTTGTTTTGTTGTTTTCTTTTATTTTCTCCGACAGAATCCATACCTTTTTGACTATCACGATTCATTATACTGTTTAACTAATAATTGTCATTTGGCAGGTACTAGTGCTATTATTGTTACTCACCCTTTTTAGGTGTTGTAAATTCAACTCATCATTGCACATTTGAAAGCATCCAGAGTAAAACATGGAAGCCACTTCAAGAAGACGAATTGAAAACATCTGTGTGTTTTGCGGTACTAGTGTTGGTGTTAAACCACAATATGTAGCTGCAGCACATGATTTGGGTCGAGTATTAGCTGCAAGGAATATGCACTTAGTATATGGCGGAGGCAATCTTGGACTAATGGGGATCGTTTCAAAGGTCGTACAGGAAGGAGGCAGTCACGTTTTGGGAATCATCTCAAAACCCTTGGCGGAGGCAAATCTTATTGAACCATCAAACGAATATGAACTGATCGTGCCAGGTATGTCTGAACGATTGGTAGAAATGAATAACCGCGCTGATGCTTTTATCGCTTTGCCAGGTGGCTTAGGTACATTGGAGGAAATTTTTATAGTGCTATCTTGGGCGAACCTGAACATACATCAGAAACCGCTTGGACTGTACAACGTTGAAGGATTTTATGATTTACTTTGTGTGTTTCTTGATGATGCTTGGAGAAATGGGTTCGTGTCAAAACCTATGAAAGAACTCCTCTTTACTGCCAGAACTGCTCCAGATCTAATAGATCAACTCTTAGCTTATGAACCACAAGTTGACCCTATCCTTTCAAAGATAAATTGGTCTGAGAACGATCGTGGTAAGAGGCGTCGGATTAATCTGGATCTAACCTTTAATTTTTCGTAGATTTTCAGCTAACCAGGTACGACCTTCTTAACTCTCATTCTACTGTTTAAGACAATGGGGACAATGTCTCATTTAGGTTTGGAGGAGGGAATTAGTTGATCAGTACCTTGTTTTTAGTTGTGTGTTGTTTTTTTATTTTTAGTCCAAAATTTTTCGAAAAATAAAAAAAATTGAAAAATTTTCAAAAATTACAAAAATATTTTGCGTTTTTTTTTATTTTGACTAAAAGGAGAGAAATTGGTAAGAGATAGTTGAGTAAGGAGTTTCCACTCCTGAGACGTATCTCAAACCTAATTCGGAACAAGTTAATTTTTGTTTATTTCCTTTTGAATTATTTAATTTGTGAATTCTCCATAATACTGACTAAAATGGATCTTCATATGCTCAGTTATCAGGTATTATCAACATGCATAGTAACATACGGACATGAGCTATAATTGAAAATTTTGTAATATTCAGTGCTCTAGTTTAATTGGAGTAAGCATCTCAAAAAGTGATGGAGTAAAAAAAAAAACGTCTGAGATCCGAGTTATTAAGTCTGTAAGGGTGTTTTAACACCTAGTGCCCTAAAGCCAACTGGTTTGGGAGTCACTGGCCCAAAGCTCGCTACATGGATCAGAGATGTTGTCGAATAATATATATATATCTGAAGTCTGAGTAATTAAGTCCGTAGGGGTGTCTTAACACCTGGTGCCCTAAAGCCAACTGGTTTGGGAGCCACCAGCCCAAAGCTCGTTACATAGATGGAAGATATTGTATATAAATAAAAAATAGAGAAAAATCAAAGAAAAAAATCAGAAAAATTATTCCATTGCCATAAAAAAGGTGTGAAATCTGATAGAACTTTAGGACAAAAATATTACTCTCTTATCAACTACACTTAGACCCGGCCAAGGTTCGGTTCGGACCGAACCGAACCGAACCGGAACCGAACCGGAACCTAACCGGAACCTAACCGATTCGGTTAGGGTTCCTCCCCTAGCCGAACCGGTTGGAACCGTTGGAACTGTTCGGTTCCAACGGTTCCAACCGGAACCGTACGGTTCCGGTTGGAACCGGATTAATATTTTTTTTTTTAATTTTTTAAATAATAATTTTATTTGTAATTTAGTGTAATTATGTAATGTAATTTAACGTAATTTGTAATTTACATAATTTTATTTGTAATTATGTAATTTTATTTGTAATTATTTTCAAAAAAAAATAATTTAAAGTAATTATTTGTAATTTAACTTTTATTTTCAAAAAAAAAAAAAAAAAAACCGAATGGAACCGGAACCGGAACCGGAACCGAACGGTTCGGTTCCGGTTCCGGTTCCGGTTCCGGTTCCATTTTAGTGTGGAACCGGAACCGAACCGGAATTAACCGGTTCGGTGCCGGTTCCACACAAAGTGGAACCGGAACCGAACCGCCGGCCCGGTCTAACTACACTTGTGACTGTTGTGGGCAAAAATGAGATTGATTAATACTTTGTTGGCTGTGTATATGAGAATGGTAAATATAATCGAAGAATTTACTATTCGGTAATTTAGAAAGAAACAAAACAACTAGTAACTTGGAGTAGAAGTTTCACCTGATTAGTCACTAACTTTCTTTATTCTATTTTCTCTTGTCTTTTTGCTTTTGTGTGCATTAGTTTTACTACCTTTTTACTTTTGTAAAATGTTTGTGGGTATCATTGATGTAAACCCTCACGAGACTACAACTCGTCTACTAGGGACACCTAGGGGTTTAAAGGCTTGTTGCATACGCTAAATGCAACCGTGATCCCTACGAAAGTGGCTTAGTTTAATTTTTTTTTTTTGTTTTGCTCGAGGACTAGCAAAATGTTAGGTTTGGGGTGTGAAGAGCGGAAAATATATCAATATTTACCGCCCCTTTAACTTAATATTTTGTTTAGTTTCTCGGGTTTGATGAACGTTTTGATGTGTTTTAGTTTATTTTGCATATAAAATAATATCGGGTCTTAATGAAATCATTTAGGACGAAATATGGGTCAAATAAGGGCAATTATTGGACTTGATATTTTAATTTTGGAGATTGGAAACTTGAAAGGGCGTTTTTGACAAAGTGCAGTTTTGGAAATTCCAATTTTGTACATCTGTCGTATTTTGGGCATAACGTTTTACTCTGATATCAGATTGAGCTGATTCAAGTTCCAGATTAAAGAAGACTCAATGATCTACAACTTTGAAAGACAAAATATTTTCGAATTCTTAAGATTTCATGACCGAAATTGATGAACTATCTAGAAGTGTGTTGTGTGTAATTATTAAAGTCATTTTCAATCATTTTCAAAGCAAAAAAATTAAAAAATAATAAAATTATCAAAACATCACCAAACATGATAAGAAATTAGTGGAGTAATTAATAATGGATTTGGTGGAGTAATAAGTGGAGAAATTAATAATGGATTTGGTGGAGAATTTGATGGATGATTTGATGGAGACAAAATTTTGCCTATAAATACCAAGCCATTTCATTTGTAAAATTCATACTTTCTTCTTTGAAATTCCTAAAGAATAAATAAGAAGATTGTATCTTGTTTGTTTATTTACAGCTTTCAGTAATTATTTTTCGCTTTCGCACTTTCTTTTATTTATTTTTCAGTTTTTACTTTCCGCAATTTACTTTTACGCACAATCCTTTCATTTCTTTACTTTTGCAGTTTTTATTTTTCAAGTAATAAGGAGGTAATTTCTCTTTGCTGGGGTGAAAGGTAAAGCTTTTATTATTGCTATTTAGATTATTCTCCCTTAATTATAATATATAAACTATTTAAAACTTGACTTAATGATGATACCGCTATATTGGCCGGTTGGTAATTAATTATAAATTAGTTTTAACCTGACTAAGTATGGATACCGCCTGGTTGGTCGGTTGGTAATTAATTATTAATTTGACTTAATCAAGATACCGCATTTATCGCTGGTTGGTAATTATCACGTAAAGGTAATATATTATATTAAGGGAGATATCTAAAATAGTAGTAATAAAAGTTGATCATCTAACCCCAGCATTTTCTTTTATTGTACTTTTACTTTATTTAATTTCAGTAATTTAATTTTCAGCAATTTACACTCTTCAGCAATTTACTTTCAGTAATTTACTTTTATTTTTTTTACTTTTTACTTTTTACTTTTGCTTTTACTTTTTACTTTTTTTACTATTCAGCAATTACTTTTCAGTATTTTACTTTATGTCTTTTATTTTATTTAAATTTTTACTACCCGTAAATATGTGTCGTAACTAAGCCAGTTATCTGGGGTGTGTGATGAAATCCAATATCACCGGTTTATAAGGGGTTAGATTATAGCTTGGGTAATATAAAGGTTTATTTATTGAGTCTTAATCTTAATGTTTTTTATTAACTGGACATTAATAAAATTGATTAAGTAAACTTAAAATGAACTTGGAAAAAAGATTTTAGGTTAAAGACCTTAGACTCAATAGCCCACGATCTTCATTGAGGATAGATAACCCTTTAATAGATTTCCTTACATGATAAGAATATACCTGTCGGGCGGGGGTAGCCATAATTAGAACTTAAACTTAATGAATCCAGGTAATTTGGTTGACATAGGCATATGGTTCAATTGGGTTATACTTGGGTATTTGTAATCGACCATCGGAAGAGGCTTTTACATAATTTAGTGTTCCAGGTTAATAAATTAATATATTACACAACTGTAAGATAACCACTCATCTTTAATAGATATTGGAAGGATTCATAACCTTGGATAGTTTTATAAATTTAAATTTTCTTCAATCTACTTTCAAGAAATTTTATTTACTTGTTTTAAGTTTTTTAAGTCACCACCCAATCAAACAATCAATCTATTAGATACTTGTAAATATTTGAACTCATAAAAATTAATAGCAAAGGTTTTAAGTCCTCGTGGGATCGATACTTTTTATACTACTTGAACGATACGTGCACTTGCGTTATACGCGTGTGATTACGCACCGGTCACATACATACAACATAAAAAATTATTTTTACATTGACCGAACTCTTATTTTTCCTATACTAATCTAATTAGGACATAAAATTCCCAAGAAATCCCTTGGTTTTAAATCTTGATCCATGGTGATGTTGGCTCTTTTTGCGACTTTGGTACTCCAAATTAGAAAGAATGAAGTTTTACATAGGAAAATTAAATTACAACATTTGTAAAAACTGAACTTATGGCCTTAAATCCCAAAACTAAAACAACATAAAAATAAGAGCAGGAAAAATTTACGATCAATGCAAAAATAATTCATCACATGAATCAACAATTAAACATTCATCTCACGAATATTACTTTGTGCCAACTTATCTAAACATGTATATAATTATTTATATCTCATATAAATAAATAAAAATAGTAACTTTAAATGAAAAATATAAGGGTTAAGGACACTTTTCAATCTCGCTCTTGATGCCAATTGTAGGAACCACTTTCCTAGCGGAGCGGAAATACATTAGGCACCTGGGATCAGACTTGAAAAATTTTCTTCCCTTCCCTTCATTGGCTGAATATGACCAGCTGCTTCATTGAAATTTTGCTTCTGTTTTGAAAAAAAATTTAGCCCCAGAACAACCCTCGAATTACTGGATCAGATCTGGGCTGTTTTGTGTTGGGATATATGCCCTAGAGCTTCATGTAAGTAAACGATTTTATATGTTATGAAATAAAATGATGCATTATTCATTTATCAAAGTGTTTATTTAAATTAAAAATTACATAAGTTTTGCTATAAAAGACAAGCTTGAGAAAGTTATTAATCAAGCTTGATGAAGCTAAAACAAGCAAGAATTAGAGAGATTACCCTAAGTAAAAGAAGTGTTTAGAGAAGCTTTGGAAGTTCTCAACAACATTTCAGTAAGGAGAAGAAGATTGGATCTTGGAACCAAGCTTGCTAGCTTTGGGAATTCTCTACAACAACAAGGAGAAGAATATGAGATCTTTGAACCAACCTTTCTAGCTTTGGAAGTTCTCCATAATATTTAAACAATGAGAGAATATTGAATCTTGGAATCAAGCTTGCTAGATAAGTTTGATCTTCTCCAAAGCTATGTTTTCATTAGTGAGTTATCATTAGTGATATATATAGTGATGGATTACATATTGGATACATAATAACATAACTTGATGTTGAAATCAGACTAATTAATTATGTACATATGCTTTGGAAGTATAAATAAAATATGCTTGTAATTGGGTCAAAATGTTCATGTTGGACATGGAATATAAAATTAGAGTTTTTGGAACTCTAGAACATAGCTTGGAGCTATAACTACCATTCTAAAATCACTTAACCACATTTCAGTGACTTATAATTTTTCATGAGTCACTTTATTGTGGGATTCTATTTTGGTTTATGTTTTGATTCAAAGAAATACATATATGTTTGTTGTATAACATGTGTTTTTTGGGATATATGCCCTAGAGCTTCATGTAATGTAAATGGAGTTATTTGTTTTGAAATAAAAGATGCATTATTCATTTATCAAAATGTTAGATTTAAATCGCATATTGTAAATTATCTTGATTACCCTAGACTACACATGTACCTTCAGACTTAGTGTATGAGTGTCATACATAAGAGGATTTAAGTCTGAAATTGGTAATCTAAAATAGTCCATAGAGAGCGAACAAAGCGGGTACTTTGTTTGTGGTTTATCGATAGCTGCGGTCCATTCTATAATTGTATGGTGACCTTGATCCGGGATCGTCCATGTGGAGACATGAGAATGAAGGCAACTTGTATGATGTTATCATATATGACTGGATCCAAATAGAAATGACTTTCTTATAATATCCATTAAATAAAGAAATTCATTTCGATCTACTAGATGGTCATATATGGATTGATCTTAATCTAGAGTGTACAACGAACTCCTACATGGCAGACTTTGTCATTTGATTTACAAAGGTGAGGTTGGTGTAGCAGCCTCGACCAATAGCTACGTACTTTGGGGTCATAGTCTGGTGTGTAGCTGAAGACGTTTTACATAGACATGGAGTTCACTCCTTCTTGCGAGAAGTAGATGGGTATCTTCCTTGACGGTTGATTCATTACTTGAATGGTTAGAGTGCTCAAGTCTTTCAATTACGAATAGAAAGATTAAAATTCATAATGATTATGAATAAATCATTCATTAGAGAATCAATGGTACTTAAGGTAAAAATAATTGGAGGGGTATAACAGAAATTATGCCTCGGCTCAAATTACGAGGTACTCGTGAAAGGTTAATCCGTATGTAATGACTATATCGTTGGACACCGACGTGGTTCGGCTTAATATACTATCTGCGGCAACGAGAGTGCAACTTTAGGTTTTAGTGGAATAACTCGGAGTTAATAATTCAGAATATTTAATTAAGAGCGTAATTAATATTTCGAGATTATTGGAGCTCAGAACCGTAGGTCCATTTGGTCCCCGTGCTAGCTTAATATACTGCAGCGGATTTAGTATAATTGTATAGTCCAATTATACACTCACAAATGTATAAATATTATTAATATTATTAATAATGCTATTTTTTTACACTTGGAACTTTATATTAAAGTTTAATATATGGTTTTTATAATACATGATTATATGATAATTATTTATTATTAATTATTAAATTATATATGATATAATTTAATAGAGGGTAAACTTAGAATTCCAAATTGGGTTTTGGAAACCCTGAATTCAATTTGAAAGTTACACATTTCATTAGGTGATAACTTATTAACTTTTGTAACATCTTTTCAATTATGTTAATTGAAAATTTGATGTTACAAAATTTTTTGGTTTTCCTTGCTATGGTCGAATTTTTTGTTTTTGGGAGGGGAAGGGTTTTGTTAATTTTGGAAATTAATAACCCTAAATATAAAAAGAAAATTTGATTTTCTTTTTCTTAAGAAATTCATTATAATCCTAGCCTTCATCTTCTTCTTCTTCATTCTCTCTCAAAAGTTGAGATAAACAAAAGAAAGAATAAGAAGTAAACAAAATAAAAATACAAGTGTGTTTCAATCTCTAAATCGTTTATGGATTAAAATTGTGAGTCTAGCCCACACTAGTTTCCGTTGGTAACGAGATATAACTCGGAAGACTTTGTGGTGTCGAACAAATAATTCTCTCCATCATTTTTTGATTCTCAGCAGTGAGCATTATTTTTGCTCATTGCCGCCCCTCATTTGGTAAAATGAAACTCGGTTTGGTTTCGTTTTAATCCAGAATATTTGGGGAACATATAGTGGTGTTTTGGGGTTGTGTTGGGGCTGTTTTCAAGTGAAAAATCGAAACTGAAACACATCCATTGTCCACGTATTTCAGGGGTTGTTTCAGCAGTGAACTGGGCGCGAATCGGGTCCAAAACAGTCCAATTTTTGTGCGGCTGTTCGGGGTTGTTCGAGGACTGTTCCGGGGCTGTTTTAGGGCTGGAATTTTATCTAAAACAGAAGCAAAATTTTAATGGTGATACTGGTTGCATTCGGCCATTCAAAGGGAAGGGCATATAAATTTTTTGAAGTCCGATTCGTGTGCCTAGGCGTTTCCGCTGCGCAAGGAAATCGTTTCCTATATTTTGGACTTGAAATCGTACCCAGCTCACTGTCCAAATCAACCCCTATATGCGTGAACACCCATTTTTTTTCAGGTCTGCTTTTTCAGTCAATAACATCCCTATAACACTCTCAAAACACCCCTTAATGATTCCCAATTTTTATGGATTAAAAAAAAAACAAATTGAACCCCGTTACACAAAGTAATATGCGGCAGTGAGCCGAAAATCACTCACTACCATGTGACGTACTGAGAAGGAGAAGATGATAAATTTTTGTTCGACACCAAATAGCCTTCCTTGTTGTATCTTGTTACCAACAGAATATAGTGTGGGCTATCTCACAAATTAATTTATAAACTCTTTAAAGATAAAACTATTGTCACACAAGTTTTGCTTTTGGTTTTTCTAGTTCTTCTTTTTCTTTCTTCAACTTTTGAGGCAATTCTAAGAAAAAGAAAGGATGGCTAGGGTTAGAGTGAATTAGATTAAGCAAAATAAAATCTCATTTTCTTTATAAACCTAGGGTTTTTATTTCCAAAATAAAACAAAAATTTTTTCCCCTCCCAGTAACAAAGTTTCGCCCACCCTCATTATTTTTTAATAAAATTTTATAATATCCAAATTTACTTAATGACAACATGATGACAAAGGAATGTTACAAAATCAAATAAATTATTACCTTTTGCAAGGTGTAACTTCCATTCCGTGCAAAAGTGTTTCCAAAACCCATTTTTGGAAATTCAAAAATTAAACTATTTATTAAATTATATATAATATAACTTAATAAAATGTAATTTATAATTATCATATAATTATAAAAACCATATATTAAAATTAATATATTATTTTAAGTGTGACAAAAAATATTATTAATAATATATATTATACAAATGTGAGAATATAATTGGACTATCCAATTATTTTAAACCTGCTATAGTATATCGAGCTAGTACGAGGACCACCTGGACCTACGGTTCCAAGCTCCAATAATCTCAGAATATTAATTAAACTCTTAATTAAATATTATGAATTATTAACTTCGGGTTATTCCACTAAAAACCTGAAGCTGCAATCTCGTTGATACATATTGATAATTAAGCTGAACCTCGTTAGTGTCCATCGATATAGCCATTACATATGGATTGGCCCTTAATGAGTATCTCATAAATAAAGCCGGGTCATAATGTCTATTATACCCTTCTAATTGTTGTGATGTATGCCCTAGAGCTACATTTGATGTAAACGGTTTTATGTGTTTTGAAATAAAACGATGCATTATTCATTTATCAAATTGTTTGTTTAATTTTCACATATTATAAATAATCTTGAATACCCTAGATTACTTATGTACCTTCAGACTTGGTGTATGAGTGTTATACACAAGAGGATTTAAGTCTGAAGTTAGTAATCTTATTTAGTCCATAGAGAGTAAACAAAGCAGGTACTTTGTTTACAATTTATCTATAGCTGCGGTCCATTCTATATTTGTATGGCGACCTTGATCCGGGATCGTCCATGTAGAGACATGAGAATGAAGGCACCTTGTATGATGTGATCATATAGGACTGGACCCAGATGGAAATGACATTCTTATAATATCCGTTAAACTAAGAAAGTCATTTCGATCTACTAGATGGTCATATATGGATTGATCTTAATCCTGAGTGTATTACGAACTCCTGCATGGCGGGCCATGTCCTTTGATTTACAAAGGTGAGGTTGGTGTAGCAGTCCCAGCCAATAGCTACGTATTTTGGGGGCATGGTCTGTTTTGTAGCTGGGAACGTTTTACATAGACATGGAGTTCACTCCTTTTTACGAGAAGTAGATGAGTATCTTTCTTAAGGATTGATTCGGTGCTTGAACGATTTGAGCGCTCAAGTCTTTCTATTGCGAATAGAAAGATTAAAATTCATAATCGTTCATTAGAGAATCAATGGTACTTAAAGTATAAATAATTAGAGGGGTATAACAGACTTTATGGCCCGACTCTAATTACGAGATACTCGTGAAGGGTCAATTTATATGAAATGACTATATCGATGGACATCGACTTGGTTCGGCATAATATATCATCTACGGCAACGAGAGTGCAACTTCGGGTTTTTAGTGGAATAACCCGGAGTTAATAATTCGAAATATTTAATTAAGAGCTTAATTAACATTTCGAGATTATTGGAGCTCGGAACCGTAGGTCCATTTGGTCCCCGTGCTAGCTCGATCTACTATAGCGGATTTAGTATAATTGGATAGTCCAATTATATACTCACAACGATATGTATATTATTAATATGATTAATAATATTAATTGTCACACTTGAAACTTTATGTTAAAAGTTAATATATAGTTTTATTAAATATATGATATCTAAACACATGTTATTTAATTATATTAGATATAATTAAATAGAAGGTTAAGTAAGTAATTTCCAAATTTTGGGTTTTGGAAACCCTTGGATATAATTTGGAAGTTACATTTGTTTAAATAATATTAACATTTTGTAACATATATTCCATTATGGAAATTAAAATATTGATGTTACAAAATTTATTATTTTTCTTATGGTGGCCGAATTCTTCAAGCTAAAGGGGAATGAATTTGTTTATTTTGGAAACAAATAATCATTGGCATTAATTTGGAAGTTATGACTTTCAAATGGTTAATTGCTTATTTATTTTTGTAACATCTTTTCAATAATGGTAATAGAAAATTTGATGTTGCAAAAATTGAATATTTTCCCTTGCTTGGCCGATTCTTTCATGTAAAGAATAGAGAGAGATTTGTTTCTTTTGGAAACAAATAACCATAGATATAAAAAGAAGATTGATTTTTATTTTTTGTCGAAGTCTCCCACTTGCAACCCTAGCCATCTTCTTCTTCTTCACCATTCTCTCAAAAGTTGAAAAACTCCATTGAAGAACATAAGAAGAAAAATAAAATATTAAGTGTGATTAAGATCTCTAAATCGTTTAGGGATTTATTTTGTGAGTGTAGCCCACACTACTTTTGTAACATCCCGGATTATTTTAGAATATTAACGTGAAATTTATTCGCGTGTGGGGTCGAGTCCGAACACAAGGTTAATGGTTTTTAGCGTTAAATGAGGACTTTTTCAAGAAATTAATTAGAAGATAATAACAAGTAAAATTTGGGATTATATTTTATGAGAAATTTAATCGATGTAGCAATTTTATGGAATTTATGAAATTTTTACAGCAAGTAGTAGCTATATTTTGTACACGTGGAGTATATGTTCTGTGTGAAACTATAGGTATATTGGTGGAATAAGTTAATGGTAATGGATTAAGAGTTGTGAAAATGTTAATATATATATATAGCTTTATGAAATGGTAAAGTGTGATGCGTAAGTTAGGTTTGTGGATGTGAGTTTAAATAAAACGCATGTAGAGTTATAATATTAAGGGTCAAGGATTTTACAATTGTTAAAGTATACAGCCGTGTGATATGATAAAGTGTGAATGTCTTATGGAAAGAATTTGTATGATTAAATATAAATATAAATTTTACTGTTTGTAAGGGTGTGTAAAGATAAGTTACCTTAATGTGTATATGGGTAATGAGGTTTATAGCTCTGAAGTAATTTAAATGAGTACGTGATGTAAGTTGTTAAATAAGTATAAGTCGCATGCTTTATAATGAGACAATACTATTTGCATGAAGATGATGAATAAGGTTGTGAATAAAGAAGTAAATGGTACCTAAAGTTATATGATAATATGGTTAGTTTATGTGTTAGTATCAGTGTTTAAAAATACGCGTAAAGCGGCCGCCTCGGTGCGCCGCCTCGCCGTTTCGCAGCGACGGCGCGCCGAGGGGGCCGCTTTATGCACTTTTTAGAATCGTCTGCCTTCTGCTGGTGAGGCGGCCGCCTCAGGCCGCCTCACCAGCAGAAGGCCTTTTTTTTATTTTAAAATTTGTAAAATGAAACGACGACGTTTTGGGCTTCCAAAACGTCGTCGTTTAAGTTGACAAAATGGAAAAAAATAAATAAAAACCCAAATCGAGATTAGGGTTTCAATTTTCGGCTTCATCTCCCTCGTTACTTCATCTCCCTCTGCTTCATATTCTCGGCGACTGAAGCTCCTCTTCTCGGCGACTGAAGCTCATTTTCTCGACGACTCCATATCCTCTTCTCGGCGACTGCATCTCCTGTTCTCGTCGACTCGATCTCCTGTTCTCGGCGACTGCTGCAGAAATTCTCGGCGACTGCTGCTCCTGTACTCCATACCGTATGTGCATCCATCATTTTATGGATTTCCTTTTATTTCTTTCTTATGTAGATCAGCACATAATATCATTTATGTGAATTAATTGGTTGGTGTTGTGTTACTGTATGAAAGATTATAAATTTAGTAAACTTTACAAAGTTCACGCATATGGTTAAAAATTTGAATTATGGTCTATGGTAGCATCCAAGCAGGCTTTATTTGACTCCTAGAACTAATGCAGTAACTGCAGTGCTCAACTTGGTCCCTGAGTGACGACTCCTAGAACTAATGCAGTAACTGCAGTGCTCAGCTTTTCTTTTCAAGTGGTCTTGTGATTGAGTTCCCCTATTGTTAATTAATCAAACGATGATAAGATTGTTAATTAATCAAATGATGATAAGCTGTGTTTGTGTTTGCTATTTAGCTTGTGGTGTGTTCTGTGGTTCAGGTGCAGTGTTAGAGCTTAAACATTGGAAGTTACATAATATATTAAAGTTATGGAATTGACATATTACATATTACATATTTCAGTATGGTTTGAATTGAATTGGATGTAATTTTTTCAGTAAAATGTCGAATCGAACATATCCGACCTGGAAGTACGGGCATGAAGTTACTGTGGACGATGGAAAGGGTTCATATAAGTATATTGAATGTCATTTTTGCAAAAGGACAATCAAATGGGGTGTTTACAGAATGAAAGAACATCTTGCGGGTATAAAGGGTAATGTCGCGTCATGTACGATGGTTCCTCCAGAAGTGCAATCCGAGATGAAAGAATATATGAAGAAAAAACAAGATACAAAAAAGGTTGCACAACTTTATCGAGAAGAACAGATTGATGAAGGTGTCTCCCTACACCGCACTTCTTTTGGTAGTTCAAACAGTGTATCCTAAAGAACAATTAGAGGGCCAATGGATAGATTTGTGGTTAATCTTGAAGAGGGAGTATTGGCGGACAATCCGGTACAACCCTCACTAGGAAGTGTTCAAGATCTTCGTAATCAGACGATACAAGATATTGGTAGGTTTTTTTATGAGAATGACATTGCCTTTAATGTTGCTAATAGTCCATCATTTGTTAATATGGTGCGATCAATGGGAAATTTTGGCCGTGGGCTAAAACCACCGACACCATATGAGTTATCAACAACTATACTAAAAAAAGAGTTAGACAATACTAGAGAGGTTGTTGATGAAGTAAAGAAAACATGGAGCGAAACATGGGTTAGCATTATGTCAGATGGGTGGAAGGATATGAGAGGAAGACAATTGGTAAACTTCCTTGTGAACAATCCTTTTGGAACAATTTTTCTTAAATCTGTGGATGTTAGTGATGTAGTGAAGGATGCAAATTTACTGTTGAACATGCTTGATGATGTTGTTGAAGAAGTAGGCGAAGATAATGTCATTCAAGTCATTACAGATAATGCATCAAACTATAAGAAAGCAGGTGAACTTTTAATGGAAAAGAGGAAACAATTGTTGTGGACGCCGTGTGCGGCGCATTGTATTGATTTAATTCTTGAAGATATTGGGAAGCTACCTCAACATAAAAATGCACTGTTAAAAGCAAAAAAGGTAACAATATTAGAAGCTACCTCAAATATTAAATATCTTCTTATTTGACATCATTAATTCATGATTGTTAATGTCATTTAACAGGTTAGTAATTTCATTTATAATCATGGAGCGGTGTTGGCTTTAATGAGAAGTTTCACAAAGAAGGATTTAGTTCGCCCCGCACCGAAAAGGTTTGCAACTGCATTCTTAACATTAGAAAGCATGTATGGTTTGAAGGAATCCTTGGAGCAAATGTTTACTTCAAAAGAGTGGAATGAACTTACTTTCTCCAAGAAGTCTGAAGGGAAAGATGTAAAAAAAATAATTTTTAATGATAGGTTTTGGACTTGTGTTGCTTATGCATTGAAAACAACCAAACCTCTAGTTCATGTGTTGAGGATGACAAATGGCGAAAAATTTCCTTGTATGGGATTTATATATGGTGCTATGGATAGAGCAAAAGAGGAGATAGCAAAAAATTTGAGAAATGAGGCTGGTGCATACAAGGAGATTTGGAAAATAATTGATGATAGGTGGCAGTCTCAGTTGCACCGTCACTTGCATGCAGTTGCTTATTTTTTGAATCCTCATATCCACTATGCAGACAATCCTCCTTCCAAGCATCCGAAGATTAGGCGTGGGTTTATGTTATGCTTGGAGAAACTGTTGCCCAATCCTGAAGATCAATATGCGGCAGATATACAATCAGATGCCTTTCTACATAAGCAAGGATTATTTGGCACCAGTATTGCCAAACACACCGTCTTCAATCGTAGTCCTGGTATGTGAATTATCACTTTTGTGTTATTATTAACTATAAGATATTATATGAATTTTGAAAGTGTATATTCAATCTTATTGTAGCTGACTGGTGGAGAGCATACGGCGGTGAAGCTCCTCAACTGCAATCTTTAGCAATAAAGATTTTAAGTCTAACATGCTCATCCTCGGGGTGTGAACGCAATTGGAGTGCATTTAATATGGTATGATCTAATAATAACTTGTGTTTTCTTAATATTTAATTTATTCAACTTCTGATAATTTGAATAAATAAACTGTAGATTCATACAAAGAAGAGAAATAGATTATCCACCGAGAAATTGAACTCATTAGTGTACACAATGTACAATATGCGATTGAAGCACAAATACATGAAAAAACATTCATTTCAATCGGTTGATGATTCTTTGATTGAGGATGAGCTGCCTTCTGATGATGAGTGGGTGGCTGGAGAAAGCTTTGTGGAGAATACTTCCATTGAACAACTGAGTGCCAGTAGAGCACCTGCACAAAAAAGGAGCAGAGATCAAAGTAAGTTAATCTTGTACAAATAATGCAATTTATATAATCAAATTAAAAAATAATACGACTTTATGTTATTTTTTAGGGAAAGGAAAAGCTCCACAATTAGTGGATGAAGACAATTCAAGTGAAAGAGGTTCTTTGGATGATGACTCATCTGATGATGACAGAGATTTTGACCCAAGCTTCATGCCGTTAGATACTAATGATAGCTTATTTAAGGATTAGTTATCAATAATTTTTTGAACATACTACTATGAATTATGAAGAAAGTAATGTATTTTGGATTACTTATCAATAGTTTTTTGAAATTATTATGAATTATGAAGAAATGAATGTATTTTGGATTATATTTTCGATTTTCGGATTGAGGCGCCCGCCACACCGCCTCGAGGAGGTCTGCCTCACGCCTCAATGGCCGGCCGCCTCGAGGCGCCGCCCCGTATTTTTAAACAATGGTTAGTATGGACTAGTGTAATTTTAGTAGTATGTACTTATTGAGCTTGAGCGTGTATGATGAAAGCATATAGGGAAGTAGAATACATATACCATTAATTTGTGGGAATGCAGGAACATGTGCATGAACATGTAAGATAACCTAAGATGAGCATATAATAAGTTATGGCTGTGATTAGTGAAAACATAAGAAATATATATATGTGCATATTTGTACATTATGATTCTCATAAATGGAACTGAAATTAAGGATGGTTTTGGAATCCAAAATGTTTTAAAGATTTTCAAATGTTTTCTTGAAAGAAACGTAATTCAGAAAAAGTTTTACAGCTTTGAGATTTAAAGCATGATTTTATATTTTCGGGGCATGAGGTAAAACCTCACCCCAGTATGTAACTATTACAATTGGAATTGACGGATACAGAGTACATGTGCACATGTAGGGCCATGATGGCGGCTTAGGATCGTGTACCTGGTCTCCAGTGGTGGCTACACTGCCAGTTGAGTTGTTGTCCTGGGTGTAGAGCTCTACGTTGCCAGTTGAGTGTTTGGTCCTGGACGTAGGGCACCACCAGCCTCAGAGATGCCACAGTTGAGTTATGGTCCTGGGCATCGAGTACACCCAGTTGAGTGATGGTTCTGGGTGTAGAGAGACGTCCAATTGAGTGATGGGTCCTGGACGTACAACAGTTTTCAGTTTTCAGATTTTTCAGTACACGGTTTTCAGTTTTCGAATTTTCAGTAAACAGTTTCAAGAAACTAGATTTTTGAAATAATCTTCAGAAATCAAAGATTTAAAATATGTTTTTAGAAAGATAAGTTTTATAAAGAGAATTCTAAGCAAAGTTTCAGAAAAGAGTTTTTATAAGAGAGTTTTCAAAAAGTATTTTCTAAAAGTTTGGTATAACCAAGTTCAGTGTAGCTTATAGGTTGTGCATATAAATCATACATCCTTATTAAGATACGACATGCATATAGTTGATGTTGAAGCATGATTACATTTATATGTTTATGATTGACGCCTGTGTGTATTATATGTTTACATAGAAGAACACTTGATCAGATATTAGCGTATGATTATATGGTTTCATATACATATTTATATGGTTGATTTTAGTCCGTTGAATGTTTAATAGAAAAAATGTTTTATTAATCCGATTTGATGATATTTCAATGAAATAAAAGAAAGATAATTATAATAAAAGCCGGAACTATATTAGAACTATATATATATATATATATATATATATATATATATATATATAAGTGGAAAGGTATCAGAGTAGCGCAGTGGAAACGTAATGGAACTTGACACAGTAGATAGAACTATGAAAATTCAATAACTAGGTTATAGATATTTGAAGTACAAACAAGAAACATGATTTAAGTTTATGTAAACTCAGATAAATAAGATAAGAAATTAAGTAACATGTTTGCTAGACGGATTGAGATCAGATAATAAGTCTAAATTTATCTTATGTTGTATGTCACATAAATAACTCAAGTTAATACAGAAAAATAAATCAAACCTTGCAAGTGTTTGACGCTCAAAGAATGAGCATAGTTACTCACTGAGTTATTATGACTCACACCCCAACAATGTTTGAGATTTTGCAGGATTGGTGACCTGATCGGTCGACCACAGATACCAGATCTTGAGGAGCCGGATAGCAGCGTTGCAGTCAGCCAGTCACCAGGTTTTGGGAGTATCAGTGTCAAGTTGTATAAGTATAGTTGTAAAGAGTATAATTATGTATTGATTGAATTATAAAAGTTTTTGTTTCTACGTATTTCCGGGCATGGAGCCCAATTATATTTTGTCTTGAGTTGTTTATGTTAGTGATTTATTGTGTTTGGGCCCTATAGGTTGTATTGAGGTGCTGGACTTTGATCCAGGTTGCATGACTTTTAGGAGAGGTCATGCCGAGATTTCGTCAGAGTCAGAGGCTCATGGAGTCAGGATTAGCCTATCTCCTGCCGGTAGCATCCTGGCTTAGGCGGGATGTTACAAAGATGGTATTAAAGCATAGGTTAAAGTGTGTCGGTGACTGCAGCTGCTGGCTATTCGACTATCTCAGTAAGTATGTGTTTTGTTTTTACCATATCGGTCTTTGTTTGACGATTGATTTTTAGTATGCCCAGAGCAGGATTCAAGGACGAATCCTATATAAGGGGGGGTGAATGTAACAACCCGGATTATTTTAGAATATTAACGTGAATTTTATTCGCGTTTGGGGTCGAGTCCGAACACAAGGTTAATTTTTTTTTAGCGTTAAATGAGGACTTTTTCAAGAAATTAATTAGAAGATAATAACAAGTAAAATTTGAAGGACCAAATTGAAAATTTACATATTAATAATAATAAAACCTAGATTTTTCTACTCATATACACGTGTAAATAAAAGACACACATACGCAGAAAAAAAAAAGAAATCTAGAAAAAAGAAAAAAAAAAGGGAGAAATAGAGGAAAAAGAGAAAGACCGAGAAGGAGTGAGAGAAGTGAGAGCAGAGAATAGAGAGAGCTGAGACGAGAGAAGGAAAAAGAAAGAAGGCTAGGGCGAGGTGAGGAGATGAAGGCCGAGAAGAAGAGAAAGGTGAAATCAGGGAAGAAAAAGGGTTAGGCCGAAAGCAGGGGCTGAAGCCGAGAAATAATAAGGAGCAGAAGGGGGGAGCCTGCGAGAGAGCCGAGAAAGAAGAGAAGAAGCGTAAGCAAAAAGAGAAAAGAAGATGAGAAAACGAAGAAAATGAAGAAGAAAGACAGAAGTAGGTCAAGAGAGACAGGGAGAAAGAGATAGGAGAGACCGAGAAAGGTAAGTATTTTATGCCTCTAATTACCTTCGAATTTGATGATTCTGTTAATTAGGTTTTAGGATAATTTTGGGAATTGGGTGTTTGGTTAAAATGGCATAATGAAGCTTAATAGAGTGATTTTTTTGTAATTAGTGACCTCTTAGCATGGATTAAGCTTAAGCTTCTTGGAAATTTTAAGTTTTGCAAATGGGTTGTTTTCTTAGCCATGGCCGAATGGTATAAGAGAGGGAAAAGCTTGGTTTTTGGTTGTTATGGACCAATGTTTAAAAAAGCGGTGGAGGCGGCCGCCTCGAGGCGCCGAGTCGCCGCCTCGCGGCAAAGGCGCCTCGAGGCGACTGCCTCTTTCGGTTTTTTTTGGCGGCCGCCCCACTGCGACTGAGGCGGCCGCCTCAGGACGCCTCTCGACAAAATGGCGAGAGGCGGCCTGAGGCGGCCGCCTCAGTCGCAGTTATTTTTTTTTTATTTTAAAATTTTTTGGTTAAAACGACGACGTTTTGGGTATTCCAAAACGTCGTCGTTTGTTTAGCTATATCACAACTCGTCGACTTAGGGTTCTTCACTCTCTCGGCATCTTAGGTTTCTTCTCGACAGATTCAGGAGGGTTCTTCACTCTCTCGGCGACTTAGGGTTCTTCTCGGCAGATTCATTACAATTCTTCACTGTCTCGGCATCTTAGGGTTCATCTCTTCTCTCTCTCGGCAGATTAGGGTTCTTCTATCCTCTTCGGCGTCTTCAATCACTCTCTCTCTCTCAGCATCAAAGAGTCTCTCTCGGCAGATTAGGGTTCTTCTATTACTGTCGGCGTCTTCAATCACTCTCTCTCTCTCTCGGCATCAAAGAGTTTCTCTCAATCCCTCACACTCTCCGCGAAAGCTTCTGATTTGAGGTAAAAAAATTTTGAGGTAACAATTTTTTTGCTTTGTGTTCAATCTCTCACACTGTCGGCATCTTCAATCTCTGTCAATCCACTGTCTCTTTGAGTTTTATTCATCAATTATAACTTGTTTAATTGGTTGAATTGAATTGAATGTTTTAATGCTTAATTGAATTGAATTGACTTGGTTGAATTGTAAGAATTGAATTGAAGTGAATTGAATTGAATTGGTTGAATTGAATTGAATTGGTTATTTGGTTTAATTGAATTGAACTGTTTGAGTTTTAATGCTGTCTTGAATTGAATTGGGTGTAAGAATTGAATTGGTTGTAAACTTTTTCAGTAAGATGTCCACTCGAACTGATCCGGCTTGGAAGTACGGGCATGAAATTACTGTGGAAGATGGAAATGATAGCTTATTTAGGGATTAATTATCAATAGTTTTTTTTGAACATATTCTGAATTATGAAGAAATCAATGTATTTTGGATTTATGTTTTTATTATTATATTTACTATTTTGATTATTATTCTGATGTTGTGGATTGAGGCGCCCGCCTCACCGCACCGCCTCGAGGTGGTCCGCCTCGCGCCTCAATGGCCGGCCGCCTCGAGGCGCCGCCACGCGTTTTTAAACATTGTTATGGACACCAATATAGGTATTGAGAATGGCCTTTTAGTGTAAAAAGTTTATTATGTTGATGTGTGCGGCCTACCGTTGGTTTCATTTCGAGCCTTTTTAGAAGCTCCATGTTAGTTCATTGCTCACAGTTGTCGAATCGCTGATATACTTTTTGTTTCGTGTATAAATTTTATTAAATTACATAATACTAATCATTCTTGGGGATTTCATAAAAGCTTAGTGTTTTGAAATACATTTCCATTTGATACCTGCAATATTGATTGATGATATGCAGTATTTGCGTCTGGATTTGAGTCATTGAGTTAAGCTCAATAGGTGTGGAACAAAACCCTCTATGGTCCTTTTAGTGTTATTGGGATTATATTATATGAGAAATTTTATTCGATGTAGCATTTTATGAATTTATGAAATTTTTACAGCAAGTAGTAGCTATATTTTGTACACGTGGAGTATATGTTCTGTGTGAAACTATAGGTATATCGGTGGAATAAGTTAATGGTAATGATTAAGAGTTGTGAAAATGTTAATATATATATAGCTTTATGAAATGGTAAAGTGTGATGCGTAAGTTAGGTTTGTGGATGTGAGTTTAAATAAAACGCATGTAGAGTTATAATATTAAGGGTCAAGGATTTTACAATTGTTAAAATATACAGCCGTGTGATATGATAAAGTGTGAATGTCTTATGTAAAGAATTTGTATGATTAAATATAAATATAAATTTTACTGTTTGTAAGGGTGTGTAAAGATAAGTTACCTTAATGTGTATATGGGTAATGAGGTTTATAGCTCTCAAGTAATTTAAATGGGTACGTGATGTAAGTTGTTAAATAAGTATAAGTCGCATGCTTTATAATGAGACAATACTATTTGCATGAAGATGATGAATAAGGCTGTGAATAAAAAAGTAAAATGGTACCTAAAGTTATATGATAATATGGTTAGTGTATGTGTTAGTATGGACTAGTGTAATTTTAGTAGTATGTACTTATTGAGCTTGAGCGTGTATGATGAAAGCATATAGGGAAGTAGAATACATATACCATTAATTTGTGGGAATGCAGGAACATGTGCATGAACATGTAAGATAACCTAAGATGAGCATATAATAAGTTATGGCTGTGATTAGTGAAAACATAAGAAATATATATATGTGCATATTTGTACATTATGATTCTCATAAATGGAACTGAAATTAAGGATGGTTTTGGAATCCAAAATGTTTTAAAGAGTTTCAAATGTTTTCTTGAATGAAACGTATTTTAGAAAAAGTTTCTTACAACTTTGAGATTTAAAGCATGATTTTATATTTTCGGGGCATGAGGTAAAACCTCACCCCAGTATGTAACTATTACAGTTGGAATTGACGGATACAGAGTACATGTGCACATGTAGGGCCAGGATGGCGGCTTATGATCGTGTACCTTGTCCCCAGTGGTGGCTACACTGCCAGTTGAGTTGTTGTCCTGGGTGTAGAGCTCTACGTTGCCAGTTGAGTGTTTGGTCCTGGACGTAGGGCACCACCAGCCTCAGAGATGCCACAGTTGAGTTATGGTCCTGGGCATCGAGTACACCCAGTTGAGTGATGGTCCTGGGTGTAGAGAGACGTCCAGTTGATGATGGGTCCTGGACGTACAACAGTTTTCAGATTTTTCAGTACACGGTTTTTCAGTTTTTGAATTTTCAGTAAACAGTTTCAAGAAACTAGATTTTTGAAATAATCTTCAGAAATCAAAGATTTAAAATATGTTTTTAGAAAGATAAGTTTTATAAAGAGAATTCTAAGCAAAGTTTCAGAAAAGAGTTTTTATAAAGAGAGTTTTCAATAAGTATTTTCTAAAAGTTTGGTATAACCAAAGTTCAGTGTAGCTTATAGGTTGTGCATATAAATCATACATCCTGATTAACATACGAGATGCATATAGTTGACGTTGAAGCATGATTACATTTATATGTTTATGATTGACGCGTGTGTGTATTATATGTTTACATAGAAGAACACTTGATCAGATATTAACGTATGATTATATGGTTTCATATACATATTTATATGGTTGATTTTAGTCCGTTGGATGTTTAATAGAAAGAATGTTTTATTAATCCGATTTGATGATATTTCATGAATAAAAGAAAGATAATTATAATAAAAGCCGGAACTAGATAGAACTATTAATATATATAAGTGGAAAGGTATCAGAGTAGCGCAGTGGAAACGTAATGGGACTTGACACACAGTAGATAGAACTATGAAAATTCAATGACTAGGTTATAGATATTTGAAGTACAAACAAGAAACATGATTTAAGTTTATGTAAACTCAGATAAATAAGATAAGAAATTAAGTAACATGTTTGCTAGACGGATTGAGATCAGATAATAAGTATAAATTTATCTTATGTTGTATGTCACATAAATAACTCAAGTTAATACAGAAAAATAAATCAACCTTGCAAGTGTTTGACGCTCAAAGATGAGCATAGTTACTTACTGAGTTATTATGACTCACACCCCAACAGTGTTTTAGATTTTGCAGGATTGGTGACCTGATTGGTCGACCACAGATACCAGATCTTGAGGAGCCGGATAGCAGCGTTGCAGTCAGCCAGTCACCAGGTTTTGGGAGTATCAGAGTCAAGTTGTATAAGTATAGTTGTAAAGAGTATAATTCTGTATTGATTGAATTATAAAAGTTTTTGTTTCTACGTATTTCCGGGCATGGAGCCTAATTATATTTTGTCTTGAGTTGTTTATGTTAGTGATTTATTGTGTCTTGGCCCTATAGGTTGTATTGAGGTGCTGGACTTTGATCCAGGTTGCATGACTTTTAGAAGAGGTCATGCCGAAATTTCGTCAGAGTCAGAAACTTATGGAGTCAGGATTAGGCGGGATGTTACAACTTTCCGTTGGTAACGAGATATAGCTCGGAAGACTTTGTGGTGTTAAACCAAACTCATTCTTTTCATTTCTCATGACTCACGGCAGTGAGCATAATTTTTGCTCACTGCCGCCACTTGCTTGTGTGTTTCGGGGCTCGATTTGTTTTTGTTTTAATTCGGAATTTTGGGAATCACCTTGGGAACCGTTTGGGGCTGTATTGTGGTTGTATTTTGAAATAAAAATCAGATCCAACACATCACAGCAGGTCACGCAAATCAGGGGGTGATTCGGGTAGAGTTCGGGTGCGTAACGAGTCCAAAACAGTCCATTATTTCACTGCAGTTCGGGGGCTGTTCGGGGACTGTTTTGGGGGCATTCCGGGGCTAAAATCTTGTCCGAAACAGAAGTAAAATTTCAGTATACCTACTGGTTGCATTCGGCTAAAGGAAGGGAAAGCAGAAAATTTTTTCAAGTCCTATTCGTGTGCCTAAGCCGCTTCCGCTGTGTGAGGAAAACGTTTCCTACAATTGGCATCTAGAGCGAGGTTGAAAAATATTCTTTACCATTCTCTTTTTCATTTAAAGTTTCTGTTTTTAATATATTTATATGAGTTATAAATATGATATGCATGTTTAGATGAGTGGGCATAATTTAATATTCATATGATGAATGTTTTTGTTATTTCATGTGATGAATGGATTTTGCATTGGTCGTAAATTTTTCCGGCTCTTTTTTTTTTATAGTTGGTTTTTCTTTTTGGATGTAAGGCCATAAGCCCATTGTTTACATTTGTTGTAATTTTATTTTTCAATGTAAAATTTCAATTCTTGTAATTTGGAGCACCGAAGTCGCAAATGAACCCAACACCACTTTGGAGCGGGATTTGAAGACCAAGGAATGCCTTGGTGAATCTTATGTACTATTAGTTAGTATAGGAAAAATAAGAGCCCGGTCAATGCAAAATAATTTTTATGTTATATGTATGTTTATTTCGAATTGTTTGAATAACATGTCATATAGCTTAGGGTGCCCACTCTTGCATTTTACATGCCATAACATGTTTTAGATGCATTATCATTATAGACATAAAAATATGATTTTATGTAATTTAAAATGTTTAAATTAGAATATGATATGCATGGAAATCAATTAATTAGATTAATTGGGTTTATGGTTTAAAATTTGAATTCTAATATATTGGGCTTAATTGATGCATAATAAATTCCATTGGTATATAGGATGGAAACCCGGATATAAATTCCATAGCCGAATCCGAATGAACGGTAATATGGTCTGCACTCGGGATATAATTCCACGTATCATTGGATTTTATAACGCACTAAGATTTATTAAAATGTTTAATTACAATTTTGACCTTTTAGAATTCCATAAATTTTAAACTTACTAGTGTTCTAGTATTTTAAGAGTTAAAATATAATAGCTCACTAATACCACTCTAATTAAATTAGTTTAATTGAGTAAATACTTAGTAGAGACTAATGGAATATTAGTGATACAATTTTAAGAGTTAAATTGGTTAGGTCACTTATGTTAAACTAGTGTAAATAAAAATTATATATTTAGCCGCCATAATATTTTTCCACACTAGTTAAAATATTAGATATTTTATAGATAGAAACCTTAATTTTAAAATAGTGAGTGGGAGAGGGATATGCGACAGTATATCCCGCGATCTTCCGTGTTAGTCCAAAAATGTGAGATTCAAAAGGCGCCTCGAGACGGCTTTGTTTTCGTCCACCTACGGATGGTGTCCATTTTGGGTCAATATCAGGTTTGGATTCCGAGAGGATAAGGATTCTAGATGTATCTTGTGAATTGACCTACCCTACGACGGCACTTCACTCGTTAATTCCAAGATTCCCGAAACGGCGGGTTACACTCACAAATGAATAATTAACTGTTAATAAAATTTCTTGATTGAATAAAACGGTAGTTGTTTAATATAGGAATAAGAGTTATTCCCGCATATATTAAATTGACTAAGATTGTCTTGATCTATCATTCGAGTACTTGACCTACCCTACGACGGCACTTACTTGTGGGATTCCGTGGCATAGTAATTCTCTTAGGTTTCTAATTCATTAATCATGGTTCATGCATCATGTTTAATTTTATGCCAAAATTATTTGATGATTTTAATATGCGATGAATGAATGTTAAATGCATGTTTATTTTATTTTTCAGCCATGGTTTCTCCAATTATTTCCATACTCTTAAACGATAAATTAACGGGAGAAAACTATGATAAGTGGAAAAGTAATATGAACACTATCCTGGTCTGTGAAGACCTAAAGTTTGTCCTGACAGAGGAGAGTCCTCCCGAGCCGGCCAGAAATACGGCCCAAGCTGTGCGCGATACCTACCAGAAATGGGTCGCAATAAATGAGAAAGCCCGATGCTACTTGCTAGCAGGGATGTCTGAGGTTCTTGCTGTAAAGCATGATCCTATGGCTCTAATATCTCAGATGATGGAGTCATTGCAGGGCATGTTTGAGTAGCCTTCGGAGCGTCAACGCCATGAGGCCATGGTCTCAGCGATGACTGCTAGGATGAAGGATGAGACATCAGTCCGAGAGCATGTCTTGAGGATGATGACCTATCTCAACACTCCTGAAACCCATGGAACTCGTATTGACGGGCGTAGCCAGGTGACCATGATTATGGAAACTCTTCCGAAGAGTTTCCTGCAGTTTAAAAGCAACTATGTTATGAACAAGTTGACTTTTACTTTGACCCAACTGCTTAATGAGCTCACCCATTACGAGTCCATGCTTGTGGATCCTCGTAAGTCCGGTGCAGAGGAAAATGTTGCCGAGTCTTCTAAATCTGCAAAGATGAAGAAGAAAAGCACTAGGAAGGCTAAAGGAAAGCCCATGAAGAAGAAGAACAAGAAAGGCTCCAATGATGCCAAGCCCAAAGGAAAATGTTTCCACTACAACAAGAATGGGCATTGGAAAATGAATTGTCCTAAATACCTTGCCGAGCTGAAGGAGAAAAAGGAAACAGGTAAATATGATTTACTCGTTATTGAATCTCTATTAGTGGAGGATGATAAATCTGCTTGGATTGTTGAAGCCACTAACCATGTTTTTTCTTCTTTGAAGTTACTTGATTCATGGAGGGACCTTGCTGAAGGTGACTACACCATGAGGGTCGGGAGAGGGGATGCTGTTTCAGCAAGAACAGTGAGAGTTTCTAGTTTAAATTTCATGAATAATAGTTATTTAAATTTGAACAATGTGTTATTCATTCCTGGTTTTCACAAGAATTTGATTTCTATTTCTAAACTTTTGGATGATGGTTATTCAGTTTCTTTTAAAAGCAATTTGGTTATTATTGGTAGAAATGGATTAACTATAAGCACAGGAAACTCAGAAAATAACTTGTATGTGTTAAGACCGTTAACACATAGGTCACTGCTCAACGCTGAAATGTTTAAGGTTGAGAAACCTAAAACCAAACGGCCAAAGATTTCTCACGATGACACATATCTACGGCATCTTAAACTTGGTCATATCAACCTTGACCGGATAAACAGATTGATAAAGAACGGAGCCTTAAACCAGTTAAAGCTCGGGACTTTACAGTTTGTGAATCCTGTTTAGAATGAAAAATGACCAAGAGACCTTTTACTGGAAAAGGTATAAGAGCCAGTCAACCACTTGAGCTATACATTCGGACGTTTGCAGACCGATGAATGTAAGAGCCCGAGACGGTTATGAATACTTCGTCACATTCATTGACGATTATTCAAGATATGGGTATGTCTACCTAATGCATCACAAATCAGATACCTTTGAAAAGTTCAAAGAGTATCGTGCTGAGGTTGAGAACCAATTAGGTAAGACAATCAAAGCTCTACGATCGGATCGTGGAGGGGAATACCTCGACAGAGATTTCGAGGAATTCTTAGTTGAGCATGAGATAGTATCTCAGCTCACAGCACCTGGAACACCACAGCAAAATGATGTTGCAGAGAGGAGAAATCGGACCCTACTAGACATGATGAGATCTATGTTTCGTTTTAGCTCACTACCTAGTTCATTATGGGATATGCACTGCAAACCGCAATGCATACCTTAATGTAGTTCCATCTAAGTCTGTTCCTAAGACTCCCTTAGAGTTGTGGAATGGTCGTAAAACTAGTTTACGATATTTCCGCATATGGGGGTGTCCAGCACATGTGCTGAAGAATAAGACTACTAAGTTGGAGCCACGTTCTCAGGTGTGTCTATTTGTAGGCTATCCTAAGGAAACTAGAGGTGGATTCTTCCATAGTCCTGATGATGACAAAGTATTTGTATCGACAAATGCCACGTTTCTAGAGGAGGACTATATGAGGGAGTTCAAACCTCAGAGTAAGGTGTTACTCGAGGAGTTACTTACTGGTTCGACCAGCACACCACCGTCAACAAAATTTGACAAACACATAGCACCTTCGACATCTGAGAGTCAGATGCAAGTTCATCAGAATGATCTACCACCTAGACGCAGTGAGAGGGTTGTACGACAACCTGATTTCTACCTTGGGGTTGGAGAGGCACAAGTTGTCGCATCCAGCGATGGTATAGATGATCCATTGACCTATCGTAGTGCAATGGATGATTCTGACAAAGAAGAATGGCTCAAAGCCATTAACTTAGAGATTGAGTCCATGTACTCCAACTCAGTCTGGGAACTTGTAGACCAACCTGATGGGGTAAAACCCATAGGTTGCAAGTGGATCTACAAGAGGAAAATGGATTAGATGGGAAGGCACAGACCTTCAAGGCTAGACTAGTGGCCAAGGGTTATACCCAGAAAGAGGGAGTTGACTATGAGGAAACTTTCTCGCCAGTAGCCATGCTTAAATCCATCCGCACTCTTCTATCCATTACCGCATATTATGACTATGAAATTTGGCAAATGGATGTCAAGACTGCATTCTTGAATGTCAATCTTGATGAGAGTATCTATATGATACAACCAGATGGGTTCATCGCCCAAGGTCAAGAGCAAAAGGTTTGCAAGTTGCAAAGGTCCATTTATGGACTCAAGCAGGCATCTCGATCTTGGAATATAAGATTGATACCACGATCAAGTCTTATGGCTTTGAGCAGAATGTTGATGAGCCTTGTGTATACAAGCGCGTCATTAACGGGAAGATGGTTTTTCTTGTTTTATACGTCGATGAAATTTTACTCATTGGGAATGATGTAAAGATATTATCAGACGTGAAAATCTAGCTAGCTAACCAATTCCAAATGAAAGATTTGGGAGATTTCAGTTATGTTCTTGGGATTCAGATACTTCGGGATCGGAAGAAACGACTGTTAGCTATGTCTCAGACATCATACATCGACAAGATCCTTGTGCGATTTGGGATGCAGAATTCCAAAAAAGACAACCTACCTTATCGGCATGGTAGTCATTTGTCAAAGGAACAGTCTCCTAAGACACCTCAAGATGTTGAGGAAATGAGACATATCTCATACACCTCAGCAGTTGGTAGTCTCATGTATGTTATGTTATGCACGAGACCGGACATCTGTTTCGCAGTGGGAGTAGTCAGTAGGTTTCAGTCAAACCCAGGATTGGATCACTGGGTGGCTGTGAAACACATTATCAAGTGTTTATGTTTGTGTATTCCGGTGAGGATATGATCCTAAGGGGATATAAAGACTCTGATTTTCAGACATATGTCAATTCTAGGAAATCTACATCTGGATCAGTGTTCACCCTAGGTGGTGGGGCTATAATATGGCAGAGTATAAAGCAATCTTGCATTGCCGACTCCACCATGGAGGTTGAATATGTAGCAGCTTGTGAAGCAGTTAAGGAAACAGTCTGGCTCCGTAAATCCTTGGGAGATTTGGAAGTTGTTCCAGATATTGATAGACCACTCACACTCTATTGCAATAATAGTGGTGCGGTGGCAAACTCCAAAGAACCAAGAAGCCACAAAAGGGGAAAGCATATAGAGAGGAAATATCATCTCATCAGGAGATAGTGCAGAGAGTAGATGTTACCGTCACAAAGATTGCATCCGCAGAGAACCTGGATGATCCGTTTACAAAGACCTTGCCGGCTAAAGTTTTTGAAGGTCACTTAGATGGTCTAGGATTACGTGACATGTCCCATTTGCTCTAGTGCAAGTGGGAGATTGTTGGGATGTATGCCCTAGAGCTACATTTGATGTAAACGGTTTTATGTGTTTTGAAATAAAACGATGCATTATTCATTTATCAGATTGTTTGTTTAATTTTCGCATATTATAAATCATCTTGAATACCCTAGATTACTTATGTACCTTCATACTTGGTGTATGAGTGTCATACACAAGAGGATTTAAGTCTGAAGTTAGTAATCTTAAATAGTCCATAGAGAGTAAACAAAGCAGGTACTTTGTTTACAGTTTATCTATAACTGCGGTTCATTCTATATTTGTATGGCGACCTTGATCCGAGATCGTCCATGTAGAGACATGAGAATGGAGGCACCTTGTATGATGTGATCATATATGACTTGACCCAGATGGAAATGACATTCTTATAATATTCGTTAAACTAAGAAAGTCATTTCGATCTACTAGATGGTCATATATGGATTGATCTTAATCCTGAGTGTATTACGAACTCCTACATGGCGGGCCATGTCCTTTGATTTACAAAGGTGAGGTTGGTGTAGCAGTCCCGGCCAATAGCTACGTATTTTGGGGGCATGGTCTGTTATGTAGCTGGGAATATTTTACATAGACATGGAGTTCACTCCTTCTTGCGAGAAGTAGATGAGTATCTTTCTTAAGGGTTGATTCGATGTTTGAACGATTTGAGCGCTCAAGTCTTTCTATTGCGAATAGAAAGATTAAAATTCATAATCGTTCATTAGAGAATCAATGGTATTTAAGGTAAAAATAATTAGAGGGGTATAACAGACATTATGACCCGGCTCTAATTATGAGATACTCGTGAAGGGTCAATTTATATGTAATGACTATATCAATGGACACCAACTTGGTTCGGCTTAATATATCATCTGCGGCAACGAGAGTGCAACTTTGGGTTTTTAGTGGAATGACCTGGTGTTAATAGTTCGGAATATTTAATTAAGAGTTTAATGAATATTTCGAGATTATTGGAGCTCGGAACCGTAGGTCCATTTGTTACCCGTGCTAGCTCGATCTACTATAGCGGATTTAGTATAATTGGATAGTCCAATTATATATTCACAAAGATATGTATAATATTAATATGATTAATAATATTAGTTGTAACACTTGAAATTTTATGTTAAAAGTTAATATATAGTTTTATTAAATATATGATATCTAAACACATATTATTTAATTATATTAGATATAATTAAATAGAAGGTTAAGTAAGTAAGTTCCAAATTTGGGTTTTGGAAACCCTTGGATATAATTTGGAAGTTACATATGTTTAAATAATATTTAACCTTTTGATTTTGTAACATATATTCCATTATGAAATTAAAATATTGATGTTACAAAATTTATTATTTTTCTTATGGTGGCCGAATTCTTCAAGCTAAAGGGGAATGAATTTTGTTTATTTTGGAAACAAATAATCATTGACATTAATTTGGCAGTTATGAATTTCAAATGGTTAATTGCTTATTTAATTTTGTACATCTTTTCAATAATGGTAATTGAAAATTTGATGTTGGAAAATTGAATATTTTCCCTTGCTTGGCCGATTCTTTCATGTAAAGAATAGGGAGGGATTTGTTTGTTTTGGAAACAAATAACCCTAGATATAAAAAGAAGATTGATTTTTCTTTTTTGTCGAAGCCTCTCACTTGCAACCCTAGCCACCTTCTTCTTCTTCTTCACCATTCTCTCAAAAGTTGAAAAACTCCATTGAAGAACATAAGAAGAAAAATAAAATATTAAGTTTGATTAAAATCTCTAAATCGTTTAGGGATTTATTTTGTGAGTGTAGCCCCATTACTCTCCGTTGGTAACGAGATATAGCTCGGAAGACTTTGTGGTGTTGAACCAAAACTCATTCTCTTTATCTCTCATTGACTCACGGCAGAGAGCATAAATTTTGCTCACTGCCGCCACTTGCTTATGTGTTTCGGGGCTCGGTTTGTTTTTGTTTTAATTCAGAATTTTGGGAATCGCCTTGGCAACCTTTTGGGGCTGTATTTTGAAATAAAAATCAGATCCAACACATCACAACAGGTCACGCAAATCAGGGGGTGATTCGGGTATAGTTCGGTTGCATAACGAGTCCAAAACAGTCCATTATTTCACTGCAGTTCGGGGGCTATTCAGGGACTGCTTTGGGGGCATTCCGGGGCTGAAATCTTTTTTGAAGCAGAAGCAAAATTTCAGTACACCTACTGGTTGCATTCGGCTAAAGGAAGGGGAAAGCAGAAAATTTTTTCAAGTCCGATCCATAAGCCTAAGCCGCTTCCGCTGCGCGAGGAAAGCGTTTCCTACACTAATTATTTTTACCTTAAGTACCATTGATTCTCTAATGAATTATTTATTCATAACCATTATGAATGTTAATCTTTCTATTCGTAATAGAAAGACTTGAGCGCTCTAATTGTTCAAGTACCGAATCAACCTGTATGGAAGGTACTCCTCAACTTCTCGCAAGGAGTGAATTCCATATCTATGTAAAACTTCCACAGCTGCACACCAAACCATGTCCTCAAAGTACGTAGCTATTGTTCGGGTTGTTTACACTAACCTCACCTTCGTAAATCAAAAGGAAATTGTCTGCCATGCAGGAGTTTGTATTATAATCAGGATTAGATCAATCTATATATGACCATCTAGTAGATTGAAATGAATTTCTTTATTTAATGGATATTATAAGAAACTCATTTTTATCTGGGTCCAGTCCTATATGATCACATCATATAAGGTGTCCACTCTCATATCACCACATGGACGATCCCGGATCAAGGTCGCCATACAATTATAAAATGGACCGTAATTATAGATAAACCGCAAAGAAAGTACCCCATTTGTTTACTCTCTATGGACTATTTTACATTACTAACTTCAAACTTAAATCCTCTTGTGTATGACACTCATACACTAAATTCGAAGGCACATGAGTAATTTAGGGTAAACAAGATAATTTACCATATGCGATATTAAACAAATACTTTGATAAATGAATAATGCATCTTTTTATTTCATAAAATATAATTCCGTCTGCATTATATGAATCTCTAGGGCATATATCCCAACAACGGAGATGTTTCAACTCTAGGATTCATTCCCGCTATGAGAGTAGATAGACTTGTAGGCCTTTCGATTCATTTGGTTGGTTGGGATTCATTCCCAACAGATAGTATATAGACCTACTAGTTTCCCAATTCATTCAGCTGGTTGGGATTTATTCCCTGTTGTAATAATAGATAGGCCCGCTGGTCTCCTAATTCATTCGGCTGGTTGGGGTTCTACTAACAAAGGTCCTTACTTACTCTGAAAGTTTTCCTTCTTCTCTAATCCCGTTCAAGTGCTTATCACACGAAACTGATGCCAAAATAAGAAAATAGTAGCTGTGATCCCTAATCCTCATCAAGATCTAGTAGCCAAACCGAGCTTTCAGAAGTGTTTTTGGAGCCAAATTACAAAAAGAGTAAGACATGAGGGCCCCAACTCTTATCTTTTAATTATGTAGTTCGTTGAACTGACACCACATGTCATACCTGATATAAAGTACGTCTGACTGGATGTGCACTTGTCACACACTAAATCCGGCCTTGATTGGCTATATCTGGCATCGTATGTTTCCTCATATGTGGTATATAGGATGGAAATCCAAACTTAAATTCCATAGTCGATTCCGAATGGATGGTAGTACGTTGTACACTTGGGATACAACTCGTTTAAGAATGGTTACACATGTCTTTTTTACTATTCTCTCATTATTATTATCATATAATTATTCTATGTGTCTTTTCTGTGTCTTATTATTACTGATATGAATGATTCTGCACCTTATAAATACTGGTTTCATGCATGCCATGACATATTGCTATTATTTGTTGCCATGAATAAATCTGTGTTCTTGGCTTTCTAGTTCATGAAGTAAATCCGGCCAGACATTAAGCATGTTCAGTCAAACATAAATGTAACATGCATATCTAGCCGAACCCAAAATTGTCCGGTTCGTTTTGTTTTATTCAATATTTATGTTGTTTTATCTTTGCCTACTGTAAAACATATATTTCTACTGATTACGATATTATTTATAGTTTGACTGATCGTATGCAATATATACTGTCTTGTATGACTGTATTATAAGACATGTGGATCCTCTTTTTAGCTTGGATATTATACAGGCATCAATATTAGGCCATTCCGAACCCAAATGGGATTAAGGTCGGACCTTAAGAGGGGTGTAGTGTAGCCTTAAATTTTTCCGAGTGTTTCGTACTAAGTGGTGACTATATTATTCTCCAGTTAGTCCCCCCGTGGGACTATCCATACTCTCTTTGGCTACGAGCACAACAGTGTAGTGGTCGCCGATGTCATTGTTGGGATATATGCCTTAGAGATTCATTTAATGTAAACAGAAATATATGTTATGAAATAATAAGATGCATTATTCATTTATCAAAGTGTTTGTTTAATATCGCATATTGTAAATTATCTTATTTACCCTTGATTACTCATGTGCCTTTAGACTTAGAGTATGAGTGTCATACACAAGAGGATTTATGTCTGAAGTTAGTAATCTAAAATAGTCCACAGAGAGCAAACAAAACGGGTACTTTGTTTGCGGCTTATCTATAGCTGCGATCCATTCTATAATTGTAATATCCCGAGTTTTTCAGAACAATGCCGGAAGATTTCCGAATTAAAGTTAAGGATTTGGAATGGGATGGTAATAAAAAATCAGAGTTTATGTGTTGGAAAATAGGTAAGAATAATTTTAAGTGAAGTTTCATCGCGTTGGAACGTATGGTTTCAATAACCGGCTATGCGATTTCTATTTTGATCATTATACGTATAAAAGTTTCTTGTCTTGGCTATAAAGATAGCAAACGAAGTCCGATTGAGCTGATTTTTGAACCACAAACTCATTTTTTTTTTTACGAGAAGAAAATGAACTTTCGTGTTGAAAATGTTTTGAAATTTGCATCAGAAGGGCTTCAAAAATGGTGAAATTTTCGAATTTTCTAAAGTTTCAAAGAGGACCTATTGTAATTTTCGGGGGTCTGAATGTAAATTTCAAAAACTTCACTATAAATACCCCATAGTTTCAGTATTTTGCAAAAATGGAAAAATTTTTCTAAACACCCCACACGACCCCCCTATCACAAAATGCCATTTATGATCAGCTAGTCATGTCGGCGGCCTACTGGCCGCCACTGGTTGATGCGACTAGCCATGGCATGCGCCAGCAACCCCTCCACCTTGTGGTGGCCAGAGTGTTAGACAGTAATGACCCATAGCGTCACTATTTTGTAAATGATATTGTATTATTGTACAAAATTAACTATGTAGTAATGAAATTGCCTTTTACCGTTTTGTAATTTATTTACTTTGATATATAAATGGTAAAAGTCCCTATGATTAGTTCCGGATTGTGATGATATGAGACAGTATCAATCCATAAAGGTTTAATCATTAAATATCCCTAGTCGTAGTATTATCGAGATTGGACATCGATAATGCGGAATAGACTAGTACTGCACTTGTGCATGTTGTGAGGGCACAACGGCATAGTTCTCATATATTTAAGTATTGGATACTTATGCAAGTGCGGTAGGAGGTTGTGTTTTACCGATGGTACGGAAAACAGCTTCGCTCTGGATAGACCCCGCGGAGTCCCATTGGTAGTATGTCTGCGTGTCTATGGGAGTCCGCTTCAGGGTAGGTGCATATGATCTTAACCTGAGATTTGCATCGCTAGTACTTACGACAATCGGTAAAATTTAGGTTTGGTGGTCCAGGGCTTTAACGAGTTCTGTGTATACCTCTTCTGGTTTATCGAGAATCGTAGTGTACTGGGTGTGATGTCAAGATGGAAGTATCACTTCAGACATATGGAGATGATGATCGCGAGGGATACAGAACTAGTACTCTATAATGGTTGCAACCATCGGGATAATATGACTAGGTCAGGATTATCCGATTCAAAGAGACTGGTTGCTTGATGTCCGATATGTGTATCGTACGGGGCAGACACATATCCAGCCCCAGGCCTTACATGTGATCATCCGATACTGGTTCGATATACACTACTACGGTATACTACGCCTGTTATAGATCTAATATTCCAGTAAGAATATTTCTAGAGAATTGGGTAGGCATGGCGTTTTGCTAGAAGCTAACCTTGTCTTGTAAATCGGTAAAAACGTAGTACTTGGTACGTACGTGTTCGAATAGTTCGACAACCGGATTTACTGCCAACATATCTAGAGGTCTCTTGGGTCGCTTCCCGAAGATTCACCGATGACGTATGATTCAAACTCGATTAATCTTGGATTAATTACGGAGAGACATTATCTTGGATAAAACACTATAAAAGAGAGAGAACGATTAATTTAGAATTAATCGTAAAATTATTATATTCGATATAATAATCGGAATTCGATTTCGACGCGAAATTAAAATTAGATTTTATTCGGGCAAACGAGTTAATTTAGAATTAATTCGTTAGCGACGTAAATAATAATTTCGCTAGGCGCAATTATTTATTTAAATTCGATTTAATTAACGTCGCGACGTAAGCTCGGTATTTCGGAAATATCGAACCCGAACGCGTGAGTGCACGTGGGCCCACTTTCATTTGGAAACGTGTGGGGCCCACATGACACTTGTCATTATTTGCATTATTTAATCAAGATGTATTGCATGAAGATAGTGTACAAAGCACTCAAGGGTATTGCATGGAAATTGAGTGTTAGACACTCTAAGTCTTTGCATGGTTGTTGTCATAAGTATATTATTATTTAATATAATTATGACATAAATATAAATTGATTTTTGAGACAAAAATCAAACTTCTCCTCTCCCTCTCTAATTACCGAAACAGTGAGCTCTCAAAGCTCTCTCCATTTCTTCATTTGTTTTGTGGCAAGACAAGAAGAAAGTGTGCTTGTTTGGAACTCTAACACACAACTTTGGCTAGCAACATCAAGGGATCATACAAGGTGTTATGGGAAACTCATCTTAGAGCTTGGAAGGATCAATTAAAGCTTGGAGCTTCTCTTTACTGCTTGGCCGAATCTTCCACTGCACAAAGGAGCAACATTTGTTTCATCCATTGCATCCACATTCCGTTTTTGTGAGTATTGTTTCCGCCATTACTTCAATATAGTTCATTCTTATATATATTTTGCTTGTTTTTGATCTTGGGGACATGGTTATTAGATTCCCAACAATGGTATCATTGAGCCTAAAAATGCATGCAAATATATTAGGATGTTATTTGGGGAAAATTGTTTGAAGCATGATTTGATGAGTTTGCTTGATTAAATATGCTTAGATGTATGTTAAATGGATTATACATCATCAATTTCATGGAAAATAAATTGGATTAATTTTTCCAACCCCAATGAGGCTTGGCCGAATACATGCAAGCATGTGGACTAGATGATTTTTTAATTTTAAGACATTGGATGACTTGAAATAATATGGAGATGATCATTTGTAACTTGATTGGATTGAAAACGAAATCGGAACCATATTAATCACCTTGGCCGAATGCTTGATGATGATTAGGGACTTGATTTTTTGATTAAATAATGTTGGACATGTATTTAAGATAAAAAAATATGATTAATAGATTAATTTGATATTTTGGGAATATTGATTTAAAGGATTAATCATGAAAATACACTTTAATTAATTAAGTTATAAAATTTGGAATTTTAAAATTTAGTTAATTGGGCTTAATTGGAATTGGGCCTAAAACTATTATATTTGGTCATAAATGGGCTTGGTTGGGCCAAGTAGATTTGGACCATTTGGATTGGATCCAAAATGGGCCTAAATCACACCATTTAAGTCCAAATGTAATAAATGGGCTTTTATGTTTAATTGGGCCTTATGGGCTTGATATTGATTTTATGGCAAATGAGGGTGATTCCTTATTGGGCTTGGAAATTGGGTTTGACCCACATTGACCAAGGCCCAAGCCTAATGAAATCAATAGAAAGCCCATCGGACTTTAATTAAACGGACATTAGATGTTAGTTGGGCTTTGAGACCCAATAGTACTAGATTTGGAATCTAAGTTATAAAAGCACAATAAAAGTGTAAATATTTAATTTAGAATTAAATAAAAGGATTAGTATTGAATACGACTTAAATTGGATTTAACGAGTAGTTCGATATAATTCGTGAATTCATACCATATGTATTTATTCACAAAACGAGTTGGACTCGCGCAAATGCAAACAATTGTTTGAACATTGTATTGTCACCTAATTAAAGACTAATTAATTGGATTTGATTGGTTGTATAACATGCCTTAGAAGGGAAGGGTAATTTTAGAAATTATTGTAAATTTGGAATTTATAAATTGGACCTGCGTGTCCAGCCTTATCTCTTTATCTCTTTGTATTCTCTTCTCACCTAATTCCCCTCAATGTAAATGAGGTTTCTCTTATTGTATTATGTAATTGGGTAGAAGTAGAATAGTGCTAGCGGGGAGAGGAAAGGGAGTGATTTGTTCTAGGAACAAGTTGTTTATATATCCATCCGCATATCACTATTACTTTACTTTACGCGCTTTATGATGTTTTAGAAGCATGCTTAAGGGTGTATGATGATGAGACCTAACAAAGATAAATTAATTGGTTGCCAATTACGCGAAAAATCCCTCAAACAATATTAAGCGATTTTCCTTCCGTTGAATGATTCTTTCTCAAGATCTGAAATTGGCATTGGTTTGTTGGCCAAAGTCAAGACCTTTGTCAATTGAGGATGTGTTTGAATCATGAGAGTTCTGTTACACATCGGTGTCCTGTCCAAGTTATGATTTGTTGGCCAAAGTCAAGATCACTTCTTGTCCATCGACATTGATTACGAAACTTTCCTCGTCAATGGGTCCCGCTTAACTGGAATCATTAGGTTTGTTGTGCCAAAGCCAAGGCTTAGTTGATTCAGAGGAAATGGTTAGGAAAATGTATTGGATACATTGACGTATGTATTAGATATATATGTTTCGGACTTGGATGTCCACCTACCGGATCTAGGAATTGGATGGGATCCAATTGATCTTCGAGATCTACCTAGTTAAATATCATACAACTTGTTGGCCAAAGTCAAGGTTGTGTGTTATTTAACGGGATCCTAGCCCACTAGGAAATTGGATTTCCCGAGTACTCAACAGAGGGTTAGAGACTTGTAGAAAATAGTGGGAGGCTAGTATTGAGTTTGCAATTTCATTCAGATACTTAGCTTTACGCGCTTACAAAATTTATTTCGTCAATATTTTAACATTAGTTGGACTAATAAAATGTTATTTTTCTTGTAACAGTTTGACTGTACCCATTTTATCGTTAACTAGATAGTTGGACTATCGTAGTTAAGATGGCAAGCAAGGTAAATGTCCGAGACATCATCATGGGTGACAATGTCTTTAAGGGGATAAACTTTGCTGATTGGGAAATGAACCTAAGGATAGTCCTTGGGGCAGAGAGGATACTGTATACGATTCAGAGACCTCTCGGGCCTAAGCCCACTGAGCCACTTGAGCTGGAGTTATGGAAAACTCACAGTGATGATTGTGACACAGCTCAGTCGATCATGCTTGCTTCAATGACTCAACACTTTCGTCGCCAAAATAGGGACTTGGATCCTTATAATATGATGGCAAGATTGCAAGATCTTCACCGCACTAATAAGCGGATGGCGAGGTACGAGTTAGTGAAGAAAATCTTTCGCTCCCGTATGACTGATGGTAGTTCTGTTGAGGTCCATGGGACTCAAATGATAGCCGATATTGATGAACTGGCTAGTATGGGTATAGTCTTGGAGTCTGAGCTGGCTATAGATGTACTTCTACAGTCACTACCCGATACTTGGAAACAGATTGTCATCAACTACAAACTGATGAATTCGGATGACACTCTTGGAGAGTTGTTGTCAATTCTCAAGGAGTCAGAGAAAGAACTTCTGAAAGGCAACAAGCGCGAGGCGCACTTTGCAACAACATCTCAAACGCCGAAAGCTGGGCTCAAGGCAACTGGGGGTGTTAAGAAGAAGAAGCATAAGAACAAAGGCAAGGCCAAGTCAACAAAGGCTTCTGGGAAGCCAAGGGACAAGTCTCAAGATGTTTGCCTGAAATGCGGCAAAAGAGGTCACTGGAAGCGTGACTGCCGCATGAACAAGGGACATAAGGAGGAACATACAGGCGGGCAAGGCTCCGGCCTCAGGTATGTTTGTTATTGAGATAAATATGACTACTTCCAGTCTTAATAAAAATTGGATTTTTGATTCTGGCTGTGGTTCTCATATTTGTACTGATGTGCAGGATCTGCATGATAGCAGGAGACTGGCTTCGGGGGAGGTAGATCTACGAGTTGGAAATGGAACTTCTGTTGCTGTTTTGGCCGTAGGCACTTTTGTTTTGGAACTGCCCTCGGGGCATGTACTTAAACTAAATGACTGTTATTTTGTTCCTAGTTTAACTAGGAATATTATTTCTGTATCTTTGTTAACCCAAACAGGGTACACTTTTGTATTTAAAAACACCAGGTGTTATTTATATATGAATGATGCAGAAATTTGCAGTGCTGATGCAAATAATGGTCTTTATATTTTGAATATAAATGAATCTCCAAAATGTAAAATAACAAACAAAAGGCTCAAAATGAGTAATCCAAAAGAAGAAACTTATTTGTGGCATTGTCGTCTGGGACACATCAACAAGACTCGCATATCCACACTTTCGAAGAGTGGGTACTTGGACGGATTTGATCCAAATTCATATGACGTCTGCGAATCTTGTTTATTAGGCAAAATGCCTAAATCACCTTTTAGTGGTAAAGGTGAACGCGCCACTGAACTGTTAGCCCTCGTTCATAGTGACGTTTGTGGGCCCATGTCTAGCCAGGCTAGAGGTGGATATCGATACTTCGTAACCTTTACGGATGATGCATCACGTTATGGTTATGTGTATCTAATGATGCACAAGTCGGAAACTTTTGAGAAATTCAAAGAGTTTCGACACGAAGTTGAAAAACAAACAGGCAAGAGTATTAAAACATTACGGTCGGACCGTGGTGGCGAATACTTAAGTAATGAGTTTCAAGATTACTTGAAAGAATATGGTATTCTTTCACAATGGACTCCTCCTGGAACACCACAATTAAATGGTGTGTCTGAACGGAGAAACCGTACCTTGCTTGACATGGTAAGGTCGATGATGAGTCGCACTGAGCTGCCTATATCCTTCTGGGGACATGCATTAGAAAGTGCAATTCTTATTTTGAATAGGGTTCCGTCAAAGTCTGTTGAACAGACTCCGTATGAGATATGGACAGGAAAGAAACCAGGTTTCTCATTCCTGAAGATTTGGGGTTGCTGGGCATACGTCAAACGTTTGGAAGGTACCAAACTTGAACCCAAATCAGATAAATGCCTATTTGTTGGATATCCTAAGGAAACCAAAGGATATTACTTCTATACCCAAAAGAGAACAAAGTATTTGTTGCTCTACATGCGGTTTTCCTTGAGAAGGAATTCCTAAATGCAGTGTTTAGTGGGAGGAAAGTAGAACTCGATGAAAGTCGTAGTGATACTGTTCCTGGCAATGAATCTAGAACGGAACATGAACAGTCCATCCAGGATGAGACTGAACCACAATCTTCAATTACACAAGGACTACGTAGGTCGGAGAGAGTCAGGGTAATACCTGAGAGGTATGGATTCCTGATCTCACCTCATGTAGATATTAATCTTATTGAGGATACTGAACCGGCTACGTATGAGGAAGCGATACAGGGTATCGAATCCACTTTATGGCAAGAGCCATGAAGGCCGAAATGGATTCCATGTATACCAACCAAGTTTGGACACTGGTTGATGCACCAGAAGGCGTAAAGCCTATTGGATGCAAATGGGTCTTCAAGAAGAAGACAGACATGGATGGCAACGTACAAACGTACAAAGCTAGGCTCGTAGCGAAGGGGTATCGTCAACAACTTGGAGTTGATTATGACGAAACTTTCTCACCCGTTGCCATGATTAAATCCATTCGGATAATGCTTGCAATAGCTGCATATTACGATTACGAAATATGGCAGATGGACGTTAAAACCGCTTTCCTTAACGGAAACCTGTTGGAGGATGTTTATATGCAACAACCTGACGGTTTTATCGCACCAAGACTTGCAAACAAGGTTTGTAAGTTAAATCGGTCCATTTATGGACTGAAGCAAGCATCGAGGTCATGGAACCAACGTTTTGATGAGGTCATAAAAGAATATGATTTCATTCAAAACGTAGATGATCCTTGTGTATATAAGAAGGTTAGTGGGAGTGCACTGACTTTTATTGTCCTTTATGTCGACGATGTATTGCTTATAGGCAATGACATTCCCATGTTAACGTCGGTGAAAGCTTGGCTTTCATTGAAATTCTCCATGAAAGATCTGGGAGAAGCAGCTTTTATTCTAGGAATAAAGATCTACCGGGATAGATCTAGAAAGCTACTTGGACTCTCCCAGAGTACATATATTGATAAAGTGTTGAAGAGATTCAACATGGATCAGTCCAAGAAGGGACTGTTGCCAACATCACATGGCGTCTTTCTATCTAGGGACATGTGTCCTAAAACACAAGATGAGAGAGACAACATGAGTCGGACTCCGTTCGCCTCGGCAGTCGGATCGATCATGTATGCCATGATATGTACACGACCTGATGTGTCCTATGCTTTGAGCATGTGCAGTCGATATCAGGCCGATCCAGGACAGGATCACTGGATGGCGGTTAAGAATATCCTTAGGTATCTTAAAAGAACTAAGGATGTTTTCTTAATCTATGGAGATGGAGAACTTGAGGTATCTGGGTATACCGATGCAAGTTTCCAAACCGACAGAGACGACTTCAAGTCGCAAACCGGGTACATATTTTGCTTGAATAACGGAGCAGTGAGCTGGAAATCTTCCAAGCAAGATACTGTTGCCGATTCAGCAACTGAAGCGGAGTACATTGCAGCAGCTGAAGCAGCAAAAGAGGCAGTTTGGATCCGAAAATTCCTAATTGGATTAGGAGTAGTTCCGTTAGCAGCTGAGCCCGTTCCATTGTATTGTGACAATAGCGGGGCTATAGCACAGGCTAAGGAACCAAGGTCTCATCAACGATCCAAACATGTTCTTCGACGATTCCATCTGATTCGAGAGATCATACATCGTGGCGATGTGAAGATCGAGAAGATCGCATCAGAGGATAATATTGCAGATCCGCTGACGAAGGCTATTCCTCGGGAAAAGTTTGAGCGACATGTACATAGTTCAGGTATTAGATGCTTGAGTGACTGGCTATAGGCCAAGTGGGAGATTGTTAGACAGTAATGACCCATAGCGTCACTATTTTAAATGATATTGTATTATTGTACAAAATTAACTATGTAGTAATGAAATTGCCTTTTACCGTTTTGTAATTTATTTACTTTGATATATAAATGGTAAAAGTCCCTATGATTAGTTCCGGATTGTGATGATATGAGACAGTATCAATCCATAAAGGTTTAATCATTAAATATCCCTAGTCGTAGTATTATCGAGATTGGACATCGATAATGCGGAATAGACTAGTACTGCACTTGTGCATGTTGTGAGGGCACAACGGCATAGTTCTCATATATTTAAGTATTGGATACTTATGCAAGTGCGGTAGGAGGTTGTGTTTTACCGATGGTACGGAAAACAGCTTCGCTCTGGATAGACCCCGCGGAGTCCCATTGGTAGTATGTCTGCGTGTCTATGGGAGTCCGCTTCAGGGTAGGTGCATATGATCTTAACCTGAGATTTGCATCGCTAGTACTTACGACAATCGGTAAAATTTAGGTTTGGTGGTCCAGGGCTTTAACGAGTTCTGTGTATACCTCTTCTGGGTTTATCGAGAATCGTAGTGTACTGGGTGTGATGTCAAGATGGAAGTATCACTTCAGACATATGGAGATGATGATCGCGAGGGATACAGAACTAGTACTCTATAATGGTTGCAACCATCGGGATAATATGACTAGGTCAGGATTATCCGATTCAAAGAGACTGGTTGCTTGATGTCCGATATGTATCGTACGGGGCAGACACATATCCAGCCCCAGGCCTTACATGTGATCATCCGATACTGGTTCGATATACACTATACTACGGTATACTACGCCTGTTATAGATCTAATATTCCAGTAAGAATATTTCTAGAGAATTGGGTAGGCATGGCGTTTTGCTAGAAGCTAACCTTGTCTTGTAAATCGGTAAAAAAGTAGTACTTACTATATACGTAGTACTTGGTACGTTGTTCGAATAGTTCGACAACCGGATTTACTGCCAACATATCTAGAGGTCTCTTGGGTCGCTTCCCGAAGATTCACCGATGACGTATGATTCAAACTCGATTAATCTTGGATTAATTACGGAGAGACTTTATCTTGGATAAAACACTATAAAAGAGAGAGAACGATTAATTTAGAATTAATCGTAAAATTATTATATTCGATATAATAATCGGAATTCGATTTCGACGCGAAATTAAAATTAGATTTTAATTCGGGCAAACGAGTTAATTTAGAATTAATTCGTTAGCGACGTAAATAATAATTTCGCTAGGCGCAATTATTTATTTAAATTCGATTTAATTAACGTCGCGACGTAAGCTCGGTATTTCGGAAATATCGAACCCGAACGCGTGAGTGCACGTGGGCCCACTTTCATTTGGAAACGTGTGGGGCCCACATGACACTTGTCATTATTTGCATTATTTAATCAAGATGTATTGCATGAAGATAGTGTACAAAGCACTCAAGGGTATTGCATGGAAATTGAGTGTTAGACACTCTAAGTCTTTGCATGGATTGTGTCATAAGTATATTATTATTTAATATAATTATGACATAAATATAAATTGATTTTTGAGACAAAAATCAAACCCTCCTCTCCCTCTCTAATTACCGAAACAGTGAGCTCTCAAAGCTCTCTCTCATTTCTTCATTTGTTTTGTGGCAAGACAAGAAGAAAGTGTGCTTGTTTGGAACTCTAACACACAACTTTGGCTAGCAACATCAAGGGATCATACAAGGTGTTATGGGAAACTCATCTTAGAGCTTGGAAGGATCAATTAAAGCTTGGAGCTTCTCTTCTACTGCTTGGCCGAATCTTCCACTGACAAAGGAGCAACATTTGTTTCATCCATTGCATCCACATTCCGTTTTTGTGAGTATTGTTTCCGCCATTACTTCAATATAGTTCATTCTTATATATATTTTGCTTGTTTTTGATCTTGGGGACATGGTTATTAGATTCCCAACACAGAGGTGTCCCCAAAACGCCAGCAATAGAGTCATAAAGAAGAGAAACATGCGACATAAGGGTTTTTTGATCCCAGCGCATCGCTTTATTTCACGTCCCGAGTCACTCGCCAAATCGAAGCTCTCAGAGAGTACTACAAGATGGCAATGATGATTTTTTCGATCCGTGCACTGTTGCACATGAAACGAGGGGAGGAAGATTTGAATGAATAGTGGCCCATAGTGAACTGTAGTTTCAATCAGAATTCCGACGATTCCAATGCGTTCGTGGGGTCGTTTGGAGTCCGTATATGGCATCGAAATCTCGAATTGACTAGGACTTGGAGCGCTCGCAAAGTCAGGTAAGTAACCCATGCGATGTGTACTTGAATGTTGATTCATGTTTAATATATATATATATGTGTGTGTGTGTGTGTGTGTGTGTGTATATATAAATGGTTGGAAGTGTTTAGGATAAAATAAGGATAATATGAGATGGTTTTGAGAACGGAGTTTGCTTGTTCCTTTTAGAACCCGATGATGTATATGATTGCTTGCACAAGAGTGTGTGTTCGATATATGAATGTGTAAGGGTATTGATTGATGATTTGAGGTGTATTAATCATCACATATATTTGATTATGATTTATTATTATGTACTTGAGCAATTCGAGAGGGTATGTATGATATTATTATCGAGTATACTATATTCTATATGTTCGGATATAGGTATATGATTATGCTAATGTTGAGAGCGTCCCAGATATGTATTTTGTTAGATATTTGAGTATATGCGATTGGTAAGTTTGGACATGTATGTATGTAAGCTCTAGTATAGAAAGTATTTGTAAATATGGGCAAAGGTAAATAAGGGTTATAAAATTTGATGTATAGCATTATTAAGTGATAGGTTTAAGAGTTGGTACATGAGACGTTCTTAGAATCATAAATGCATATGTAGTTATGAAAAGGTTTTGATAAGTGACCGAACGAGAATAAAGCTTAGTTGATAGTTAGAAGAATTTCGCATATGTGTAACAACCAATAGGCATTTGGGTATTGAGTTCGTATGGATGGTTCATATATATATATATATATATATATTAGATAGTGAATGTTATAACATGTTTGACTTTTATGTTTTGGTTTTGCATGGTTACTTACTGAGTTTTATAACTCACACCAAACCAGTTGTTTAGTTTTACAGGTTGGCTTCTAGATTAGTCAACCACTACAGCTTTGGAAGTGCTCGAGATGCGGATCACCCAACCGGCAATCACCCTCGCAAGTGTCCTGGGAGAAGTTGTAGAGATTTAAGAAGTCTAGGATATTTTGGTTATTGTTTTGTTTATCGTGCTTAGCACGCCGTTTGTATTAAGTAAATGTTTTAATTTCTTATGATGTTGTGGGCACAAGCCCTTGAGTGTTGATAGATGATATGGGCATGAAGCCTGAAGGTGATGATTTTGATGTGTTGGTGTGGACCTGAGGTCAGTTAAAATATATGATGTTTATTTCAGGTTCGTTTTGATGTTGTACTAAGATCCAGGTTGTTCGGTTTTAGGATACATCATGTCAGATTTTCGTAAATTTAGAGGCTTATGGATAATTGAGAGGCTTATGGATATGGGTCAATCTTGTCTACTGCCGGTAGCATCCTGCCTCTGGCGTGGTCTTACAATAATTATATGGCGACCTTGATTCGGGATTATCTCTGTGGTGACATGAGAATGGAGGCAACTTATATGTTGTGATCATATAGGACTGGACCCAGATATAAAAGAGTTTCTTATAGTATCCGTTAACTAAAGAAATTTATTTCAATCTACTAGATGGTCATACATGGATTGATCTGAATTCCGAGTGTATTGCGAACTCTTGAATGGTAGGTTAGGTCCTTTGATTTACAAAGGTGAGGTTGGTGTAGCAATCTCGACCAATAGCTACGTATTTTGGGGACATGGTTTGGTATGTAGCTAGGGACATTTTACATAGATATGAAGTTCACTCATTCTTGCGAGAAGTAGATGAGTATCTTCCTTAAGGGTTGATTCGATACTTAAACGATCAGAGCGCTTAAGTCTTTCTATCACGAATATAGAGATTAACATTCATAACGGTTATGAATAAATAGTTCATTAGAGAATCAATGGTACTTAATGTAAAAATAATTAGAAGGGTATAACAGACATTATGACTCGGCTCTAATTATTAGATACTCGTGAAGGGTCAAATCCGTATGTAATGATTATATCGATGGACACCGACGTAGTTCGGCTTATATTATCTATATGAGACAACGAGAGTGCAGTTTCGGGTTTTTAATGGAATAACCCGAAGTTAATAATTCACAATATTTAATTAAGAGTTTAATTAATATTCTGGGATTATTGGAGCTTGGAACCGTAGGTCAATTTGGTCACCGTGCTAGCTCGATATATTGTAGCATATTAAATATAATTGGATAGTCTAATTATATACTCACATATGTGTATATATACATTACTAATATGATTAATATTATTATTTTGTCACACTTGAAACTATATGTTAATTTTAATATATGATTTTGAAAATGAATTATTATATGGTAATTATTTGTTATAATTTATTAAATTATATTGTATAATTAAGTTTTTAAATTATGTTTTTCCAAAATTATATTTTTGAAATCCTTTGGTTGGTATGGAAGTTATATTTTTTAAATGGTAACTACATATCTTATTTTGTAACATCTTTTTTTTTTATTATGATGACATTAAGGAAAATAATTTGATGTTACAATTATGCTAAGGCTGGCCGACACTTACCAAGAGGAAGGGGAATGGTTTTGTTTAAATTTTGGAAATCAAAACCCTAAGTATAAAAAGAAAATTGGATTTTATTTTTGCTAACCCAACGCATTCTAAACCTTAGTCACCTTTTCATGTTCTAAGTTTTTCTCTCAAAAGTTGAAGAACAAGAAAAACTAAAAAAATTCTTGTGTGACACTTTGATCTCTAAAGAGTTTAGAGACTAGTTTGTGAGTTTAGCCCACATTAATCTTTGTTAGTTTCGAGACATAGCACGTAAGGCCATTTGATGTCGAACCAAAAATCATTTACTTCTTCTTTACTAACCATCATACGGGAGTGAGCAGTTTTTTGCTCACTGTCGCATGTTATCTTATGTAATGGGGCTCGTTTGATTTTGTTTCTTGTCCAGCAAATTGGGAAACATCAAGGGGTATGTTAAGACTATTGTGGGGCTCTTTTGATTAAAAATCAAACCTAAAACATTACAGGAATATGCGCAAATCAGGGGCTGTTTCAGGGGTGTCCAGGGTGCATATTCAGAATGGAAATGGCAGAATTTTTTTTCAAGGCTACTCTTGGGTGCTTTAGACATTTCCGCTACGAAAGGAAATCGGTTCCTACAATTGTCATCAATAGCGAGGTTGAAACGTATTCTTGACCATTCTCTTTTTCATTTAAAGTTACTATTTTTATTTATTTATATGAGATATAATTATTATATGCAAGTTTAGATGAGTATGAATATATTAATATTCATGAGATGAATGTTTATTGTTGATTCATGTGATGAATGGTTTTTCCATTGATCGAAAATTATTCCGGCTCTTATTTTATGTTGATTTTGGTTTTGGGAATGTAAGGCCATAAGGCCAAGTTTACAAGTGTTGTAGATTTTATTTTCATATGTAAAAGTTTAATTCTTTGTAATTGGAGCACATTGCCAAGGAGGACACTTGAGTAGTAATTGAGCAATGTTTGGTAAATGTGGATCGTGGTTATGGGAAGCTATGGTAAGCATAGGCATGGTGAGTTCGACGGCAACGTGTGGAGGTGATTACCACGCGAAAGCATGTCTTACGAGGCAAAGTACTAATTTGGTCCGTAGTGATCACACGACTACTTGAAACATTATATCCATATATTACGAATGTTACAACTCGAGGAGCATAATTTCAGCAGTACAATTCATGGAGTCAAGAATTGAAGACCAAATGATGCCTTGGAATTTTTGTACTAATTAGATTATTATAGAAAAATAAGAGCTCGGTCAATGCAAAATTTATTTTTATGTTATGTATGTTTAAATTCGAAATGTTTGAATAAAATGTCATATAGGTAAGGGTGTCTACTCTTATATTTTCACATGACATAACATGTTTTGGATGCATTAATATTTTAAATGTAAAATATGATTTTATGAAAATGAAAATGGTTAAATTGGAATATGATATGTATGAAATCAAATTAATTAGATCAATTGGTTTAGAATTGGAAATTCTAAAATTATGGTCTTAATAAGTGCATCATGAATTCCATTGATATATCAGATGGAAACTCGGACGTAAATTCCATAGTAGATTCCGAATGGATGGTAGTGTGTTCTGCGTTCGGGATACAACTCCATGTACGATTGGAATTTATAACGCGCTTAGATTAATTAAATGGTTTAATTAAAATTTTGTCCACTTTAAAATTTCAAATTTTAAACTTTTTAGTGTATCAAAATTTAAAAATTAATATATATTAGGTCACTAAATCTAACTTAATTAAATTAGTTTGATTGAGTAAAATAATTAGTAGAGACTAATCGATATTAGTGTGTTAAAATTTTAAGAGTTAAAATTCGTAAGATCACTAATAGGGCACTAGTGTAAATGAAAGTTATGTTTTAGCCGTGCATAAATTTGTAGACACTAGTGAATTAAAATATTAGATATTTTAAATAGACACCTTAAAATTAAAATAATGAGTGGGAGAGAGATATCCGACAATATATCCCGTGATCTCCATTGATAGTCCAAAAACATGAGATTCAAAAAGCTTTTTGAGACGGCTTTGTTTTCGTCCCCCTACGGATGGTGTCCGTTTTGGGTCAATATAAGAGTTATTCCTGTATATATAAATCAATTGATATTGTCATGATCTATCATGTAACTACTTGACCTCCCCTATAGCGACACTTATTTGTGGAATGATAGATTAATAACATCCTACTCCAGGAGATGCTACCGGCAGGGAATAGGCTGACCTATCCCCCTGAGCCTCTGACTATCTGACTATGATCATTACTACGTAACTAATCTCGAAGACAAATTCATACATAGGGCCATTGCCCAACTTAAGAGCATGATATGTAACTTAAATACTTATAATCATGAATAAAAAATATTACACATTATAACTCTTGTTAGGGTTGTTGCTCGGAGTGCCAATCCGGATCGCATTTATGTTCGATTCATGAATACTAACAATTCTTTTTTCCATAATATTACTTATTTGTGGTAGTACTTCTTTCTTTTATATACATATTCGATCTAATTACGATTAGATTGAAACTAAATATGATTTAGTGATATGTATATATTAGAGAAAGACCAGGTAATATATTTTATTGTGCGTAGTTACAAAGTAGTTGTTAATTGATTTTGGGAAGTGCCACTACTAGAAGTATATTATCAAATAAAGTTCCTGGTCAAGATTTACTGACACGAGTCGGTTAGTAAAATCCGCTGAGACCGGTACAAGTCGTATATCGAGACTTGGTCTGATGGTTTATCCTAATGAACCATGAGTCTTGGAAGACTCATATAGATGTGTAGGTATTTATTTGATAAACACTGAACGACTCACCAACGTCAATAGGAATCTTCCTAATAGATGGTACACCAATGTCAATAGGAATCTTCTCGAGTCGAGTAGCATAGTGGTCATTCGACTTGAGATACCATTGTGGATATATGAGACATCCTCCATACTTTGATGGCAGTCACGTCACCGATCTATTTAGATCAGACATTCGTCTGTTTGTTGGGTGTGGACTGATACTCATGATATCTTGTGAGTATCAGATAGAATCTGTCAGTCTTGTGTATAGGGCATAGGTATCTTGAGCGTGTTTGCGATCGAGTAAATCCATGGTATTGTATACTTTGGAAGCGAGTTCCGAGTGTTATTTAGAGATCATAAATTTGAAAGTTGACTATATTATACTTTAGGGATTTGACGTTCTTATATATATCCCCGGTATAATATTGATAGCCTGTGACAGAGGGATTATACGTATACAATCACCTCAACTTGTATAGTTTAACGAGATTATCAGTGGTCGTCATAATTTACGAGTGAGTGAATTATGGACACAAAATTTGATTTTGTGACGGATAAACCAAAACTTAGAGAGTCCCACAATATGAAGTGTACTCGTTGAGCATTTAGGCAACACGTTATGAATAATACATATTATTCATAATACTTCATCAGATTAAATGAGCTAATTCGAATCGTTTAATCGGTTAAACGAAAATACATGCATTAGGGGATTTTGGTAAATTAATAATTAATATGTATTTGTATTTGATACAAGATTTGTTTTGATACATATTAATTAATTATCAAATGAGACATTGACACACGCCATTAATATATGTATTTTTTTTTAGTTAATGTAAATAAAATACATATATAATAATAATCGCATTAATTAATTATTTAGGTGTTTAAATGTTAAATATCTAGATAATTAAATTATATCATATTACATAATTGTTATGTAATATATTTGATTATTATTTGTTACATGTGGCATGATTCTTTTTAAGCTTGAAGTATACAAATTGGATTTGTTAACTTAAAGCTTATTATTATTTAATTATATTAAATTGACCAAATGATCGAAATACACCTAAATGTCGGTCGTGGCCTATTTTTTAAGTTAAAAAATTTTATTTTCTCTAGTATTGGAAGCCATGGCCGAAACTCTTTTAAAAAATAAAGCTCCCAATTTCTTGAAGAAGCTTGAAGAGAAAGTGAAGAAATCAGGAAGAAAGTTTAAGGAAATTAGGAGATTTTGAGATAATCTTCTATATTCTTAAACTTAGAAAGCTTGTTTCTTGTTCTTGAGCATCTAGAGTAGTTCTAGGGTTTCTTCCTTTCTTAGATTTGGGCTTTTTGATTTGGAGGATGAATTTTGAGGCTATATGCATGTGTGATGTTAGATTGAATAATATTAGTGTAATATTAGTTCAATTTTGTCATTTGATGACTTGTTAACATTCTAGAGTCTTATGACCACTCTTGTAACTCCTAGAATTATTCTTGAGTTCTTCATTTGTGGTGACATTGGTTGGTGTAAATATTAATATGATTAATGTTGAGAAAATTGGATTTAAACCATGAAAAATGATAATTTTGGTTACCAAATCCGATCTGGAACTTCTGTGATTTTGGTGATAAAAATTATGTTGTATAAATGTATTGGATGTGTTTTGGGTATTGAACAATTGCCGGAAATTATTTCGGAGTTGAAATACGTGAAAACGGTAAAACACAGCGGTACCGGGTGAGTTTCGGGCTTACCGGATGTCCTCTATCCAAACAGTGAATTGGTCACTGTTCGGGCAGCCCATGAACTGCCCAAGTACTATTGGGGCTGACCTGGGCAGCCCCCGTGTGTATTGGTTGGATGGTTTGGACAAAAATATGTTTTCTGTCACTTTGCGGAAAAACATTTTTATAAAGGTTTCGTGGTGTTTCTTAATTATTTATGTCATTATTTGATATCGAATAAATATGTTTAGGTGAAATATGAATGAATTATTCATATTGGATATTGAATAATTTATTCAGTAAATTTAAAAATTTTTAAAGTTACGATTTCACCTGAACCCCGCGCTTCCGCATGCGCCTTTGAGAAAACCCCAAACATATTGGTATCAGAGTCAGTCTGATCCTACGTCCATTACATTTTTCATGCTTGATATTTGATACATAATTCAATTTTGATATTTCCACATGCATGTAATTTAGATGTTTCTTATTTTTTCGGTTCTACGCTAACGAAAAATATAACATAGATTTAATGGTGAAGTTAAGTTATGTTTTCCCAAGTAGAATTAAACTATTGAGAAAATTATCTAAATTAAATTCTAAATTTTATGTAGAGTAAAACCCTATTTAGGAATATCCTCACTTAAATAAGGCATTAAAGTAACTAGTATTAGAAATACTTGTTTCTTGGTCTGCCTTGTCAGTACGGATGCGAATGTTTTCTTGATGTTGTAGCTGTATCATGCCAAAGCTGTACAGTTATGGCTAATGGTAGTGCATTTACGCCGGTAGAACTTATATGATAAGAGACAAATTCAAGTAAAAGTGGAAATCTTGAACGTGCCAAAGACGTCAGGACTACATCGGTAGCTTGAGTTTGTCACTAACAAGTGAAGCCTTGATACGCCTCATTGTGAACGTGCCAAAGCTGTCACAACGAGAAACGGTCAGGACCAAAATTAAGAGCCACAGTGAGTGTGATTGACAATGAGTTGTCTATCTATGAATATACGTAGGTGAGAATGTGCATGTAGGAGCGAAGCGGGGTTTACCGCTATGCCTATGATGTTTGGCGACCACGACACAGTTGCGCTCGCAGCCTGTAGAGAGTACGGATTAGCCCGTGAGTGACGAAACTGGAGAATAAAGGAGTCGCCACCCAGTGTGAACTGGGAAAGATTTAAGGTCGCACTCACCCCTCGCAAGGGAAGACATCAAATCGTTGGGTTCAGAATGGTCCCTTACTTATGCCAGTATAATGGACGGGTTCACACAATAGTATAGCCAAGTCTTAATGCAATTCATACATAAAAGCGAATAAAAATATAATAACATACCCAACTAAAATAATAATCACAATAACGTAGTTCCAAAAGCAAATTAAATTAAGAAATACGAGATGCGATAATGAAAAAGAATAATAAACAATCAAAAGTAGGAAAATCGTCACTAAATAAATAGCAAACAAAAAGGAGGGTTAATCACGCATATATGAATATTTCTCGAGTGGCACATGGAGTTATATCCTAAGTACATACCGCACTACCGTCCATTCGGATTCGGCTACAGAATTTACGTCTGGGTTTCCATCCGATATACCATAAGGGATAATAACGTTCATAATCATCAACATGAACAAACACAAATAAAGGCGAAGTAATAAAATAATGATAAATAGATAAAAAGATAAATAACAAAATAAAGGCGAAATAAAATAACGATAAATAGACAAAAAATAACAAAATAAAGGCGAAATAATAAAATAACGATAAAAGTGAATAAATAAATAAATAAATAAATAACGAAAAGCCAAAGAGGAGATGTGGCTAAAGATTTGGTTGTTTTTGATGTAGGACTTCGCATTCCCGGCTAGACGTATTTTACGTCCAGCCAGGCACGCGGCGTCCGGAACTATGAAAATAAATAGGATAAGGGTGCCCTCAGGTCTTACCTTTTAAGTTGCTTTCTCGGAAGTGCGTTAAGCCACCGCCGGAAGGATTGAAGCTTGGTTTCAAGGTTTCAGTTTTCTAGTTCGCTGGTTCGCTTTTTGCTGTTTCTGGTTGATATTTTACTATTTTATGGTTGCTGTTTTTCCATTTTTGGCTTGCTGTTTCACAATTTTTTGGCTAGCTGTTTCACGATTTTTGGCTTGCTGTTTCACGATTTTTGGCTTGCTGTTTCACTATTTTTTGGCTGCTATTTTTGGTTGTTTTTGGATGCTATTTTTGGTTATTTTTGGCTGCTGTTTTGGTTGTTTTTGGCTGCTGGTTTCGGTTTCTTGTTGTTTTTTTCGGTGGTTGGTTGGGGTTTCTTTCTCGGTTTTTATCTCTTTTCTCGATGATTACTTGCTGTTTTTTCCTTCAAGTTTTTTTTTTTGTTTTTTCGGTCAAAGAATAAGAAAGAAGCCCTAGGGTTGCCATCCAAAGTCCTCCAAAAAAGAAGAAAAGAGCTCCATTTTTATAATGATTTGAAGGGATCTCCAAATAGGGAAACAAATCATGAAAATTTGGGGGATATATTCTCAAATTATTTTGGAAATACAATCTCATAAATTTGGTGATGAGGATATCTCAAATCTTGTTAAATTGGTAAGGATGAGATCCCAAAATCTCATTGGATTGGAAATTGATTTGATGAGAGGATTTACATGGATTGCATGGGCCTTGGGCGTGCATGGTGGGTTATGGGCCACATGGATGGGCTGTATGGTGGGTCCAAGGCTAAGGTTTGAAGCAGAAACTGACTGAGCGAATCTGAGGCTTGCTAGTGAGTCTAAATCTGATGAGGTGCTAATTTTGGAGGTTTTCCTTCCTTCCGACATTCGTTTTGCGCAACTTCCTTAACTTTTCAGGTAGTGCCTCCATACGAGGCTTATCATCGGGCTTATGCAAAAATGCAGTGTCTACAGTCGCCCCCACTTTGATGGGGCTTGTGTAGTATGTGACAGTGACAACCCTATCAAAGTCATGCATCCATTTTTACTTACCTGGTTCGTCGGCCGTTGCCGGACTTACCTATTGTTTCGTTATTTTTGCAAGATGCCTCGATCTTTGGGATTCATTCCCGATCTAAGTTGAGTTGATGACGAGGTGCTTCGACTCCTGGGATTCATTCCCGAACCATGTTGGGTGTGAGATGCTTCGATCTCTGGATTTATTCCCGAACTGAGTTGAGTTGATGGCGAGGTGCTTCGACCCGTGGGATTTATTCCTGAACCATGTTGGGTGTGAGATGCTTCGATCTCTGGGATTTATTCCTGAACTAATTTGAGTTGATGGCGAGGTGCTTCGACCCCTAGGATTCATTCCCGAACCATGCTAGGTGTGAGATGCTTCGATCTTTAGGATTTATTCCCGAACTGAGTTGAGTTGATGACGAGGTGCTTCGACCCCTGGGATTCATTACCGAACCATGTTGGGTGTGATGCTTCGATCTCTGGATTTATTCTCGAACTGAGTTGAGTTGATAGCGAGGTGCTTCGACCCCTGGATTTATTCCCGAACCATGCTAGGTGTGAGATGCTTCGATCTTTGGGATTTATTCCCGAACTGAGTTGAGTTAATGGCGAGGTACTTTGACCCATGGGATTCATTCCCAAACCATGGTGGGTGTGAAATGCTTCGATCTATGGGATTTATTCCCGAACTGAGTTCAGTTGATGGAGAGGTGCTTCGACCCCTGGATTCATTCCCGAACCATGCTGGGTGTGAGATGCTTTGATCTCTGACGGCGAGGTGCTTCGACCCCTGGGTTTCATTCCGGAATCGTCCTGGCTGTGAGATGCTTCGATCTCTGGGATTCATTCTAGAACAAATTTGAGTTGATGGCGAGGTGCTTCAACCCCTGGGATTCATTCCCTAACCATGCTGGGTGTGAGATACTTTGATCTCTGACGGCTAGGTGCTTCAACCCCTGGGTTTCATTCCCGAACCGTGCTGGGTGTGAGATGCTTCGATCTCCGGGATTCATTCCCGAACTGACGGCGAGGTGCTTCGACCCCTGGGTTTCATTCCCGAATCGTGTTGGGCGATGGTATTTTGGTCCACCTGCGTGACTTTTCGATCCACTAGGGATTTTTTTCCATGATGATGAGGTGCTTCAACCTCTGGGATTCATTCCCAAACTGTTGATGACGTGGGCCTCCACCATGGGATTCATTCCTGAACTGTCAAACTGATGGTGGTGAGGCACTTCGACCCTTGATCCATCCTCATTCTCGAGGCTCTTTGCTCGTCCTCATTCCCAAGGTTGTTCTCCATTCTCGGAGATCTTCATCCTCATTCCCGAGGTTGTTCTCCATTCCCGGAGTTGCTCATCCTCGCCGCTTTTCTCTTTCTTTAAAGTCTGCGAACATAAAACATAAATTGTGTGTATGCGACATGTATGCATGGATGCATTCCCTATTCCGATGGGGTTTCTTTTTCCTATTGGCTTGGCGTCATCCTTTGTTAGGTCTTCCTTGAGCTAGAGGGTTTTTTCTTCACCCCTTTAGGAATCCTTTTTGCCTTTGGTGTCCTTTTTCCTACAAAAAGCTTTTGGTCGCCCCATTGGCCTGCTTACAGTTTCCTTCGGCCAATTCTCCTCTAGTGATTGCTCAGTTCTCTTTGGTCACATGGCTCAAGCTCCTGTTGTGTCCCTTATTCGGGGGGTGGTAGACTAGTCATCCTCAGACCTGGCTCAGATTTTTGTTCTTCGCTACCTGTACCGGGTCAAGGTGGATTATGCCTTTTTTAAAGCGGCCTCATGTCTTCCGATTCCCCGATTTCGAAACATGCCCTCTCCCCGAGGAGTTTGCTGCCATTCTCGGTTTGCATTTTTCTCTTACTACCCTTCTCGGATACTGAAAATCATGTCTTCTGATTCCCGAAGCTTTCCTTTACTATCCTGAGGATGCGGAAAAGATACTACCTTGTGCTTTGTCCATTGAGTTGCAGGTCCTTTTACGTGTAAAGCACCACCCTGCAAGCCGGTTTCTTGGGAGTCCTTTATCTTGCAGGTTCGTCCTATCTTTTGCCTAAGCCGTCCTTTCGGATTTTCAACTTAATGGATTGCTCTATCCTTCTCAGGTTTTCAACTCAGCGAGCTAAACATTTTTTTTTCAGATCTGTCCTCATTTTCGAGGCTCTTCGTTCGTCCTTTTTTCCCGAGGTTGTTCTCCATTCTTTGAGTTCCTCTCCTAGATCTCCTGACCTTGGTCCAACATCTAAGAAATAAAAGACGTGATTTGTAATTACTTGACTCTAATCTTTCCTGGTTATCTGGGATTTATGCAATCTATGCACATCTTGAACGTTTGTTTCAATAAAGGCGTTTGCATTACTTCTTAGTACATATGTAGGAAATAATGAACTGCATTGCAAGGGTACCTCTGTCGCTAACTGTTCCTCACGAATTTTAATAATTAACCATTTTTCTTGCTCACTCATACTCTATATTTTGCTTGGGCTGTCCTTTGCAGATTTTCAACCCAACGAGCCTTTTTTTTTATGCAAAGTAATTTTTCAGCCTGTCCACGTTGATGGGCTCGGTGAACTCATTCCCTTCCAAATCTGACAGTCTCACTGCCCCATTCCCCATCACCTTTTTGATTAGGTAGGGCCATTCCCAACTAGGCCTGAACTTTCCCATTGGGTCCATCATTAGTGGCTTCGACTGCTTGAGCACTAGATTACATTCTCTGATCTTGGTGGGACGTACCCTTTTGTTGAACACCCTGCAGACCTTTTCTAGTATAGCTACATGTTCCACCTCTGTCTCATCTGCTTGTACCATCATCGCCCCCAGCTCTTCAGGTTTTGTGGCAAATACAACACCAAGGGTTGACCCGGCCTTGGGGGTTTCAAGACGGGCGGTTTAACCAAGTACTCTTTGATTCCTATTCCACTCCACAGGCTGGTCCTTCCTTAATAGCTTGAAGATGGGCTCACATACTAATGTTAGCTTGGCAATGAATCGACTGATATGCTGGATTTTCTCGAGAAAAACTCTAACTTCCTTTTCTGTCTTCGGTGCGGGCATCTCGGTAATTGCCTTGATCTTTTCAGGGTCCACTTCTATCCCTTATATTCTTGCCGTATGCCCTAACAACTTTCCAGATGTTACTCCGAACACACACTTCTTGGGGTTGAGTAGGAGGTTGTACTTATCGACCCTTTGAAGGAATTTCTCCAACGCTTCTATGTGTCCAGCCCTCGTCTCTGATTTAACCATCATGTCATCCACGTATACCTCAATCTCCTTATGCATCAAGTCATGGAATAATTTAGTGGCCATTCGTTGATAAGTGGCTCCCGCATTCTTAAGTCCAAACCGCATCACCTTATAATAATATGTACCATACTCAGTGACGAAGACAGTCTTATGCTTGTCTTCTTCGCCATAAAGACCTGGTTATATCCTTAGAATCCATCCGCGAATGAGTACATAGCAGATAAAGCCGTGCTATCAACCAGCACGTCTATATGAGGTAGGGGAAAATCATCTTTTGGGCAAGCTTTGCTGAGGTCCCTATAATCCACACACATTCTGACCTTTCCATCCTTCTTTGGTACCGGCACAATATTGGCTGACCACTCGGGGTACTTCACCACCTCTAAGAACCCCACATCTATCTACTTCTTGAATTTTTCCCTAACCTTTTCGGCCCATTCTGGCCTCATTCTTCGGAGCTTCTCCTTTACTGGTCTCATGTTCGGATAAGTTGGTATCATGTACTGGGCAATACACATGTCCACTCCTGGTATGTTTTCATAGGACCAGGCAAATACTTTTGCATATTTATTAATATTCTCTCTAATTCTTTCCGCTCATCAGAGGTAACCTCACTTGCAATTGAAATTTCCTTGGGGTTTTCACATGTACCAATATTAAATGCATTTGTCTTTGTTGAGTTAATGTCAAATATGCTTATGTCATGCATGTTATGATGCAGACTAACGGGAAAAAACTCGAACAAGTAAGAAAAATCAATGTCTTTATGATTAATAAATGCAGGATTACAATCAAATAAGTTAGGAAAATAAACATCTTCGTAATCTGCAGCCTTGTCTTCTTCTGTCTCCTTACTTTTTTCGAGCGTCAGATTCTCCAACTGCAGTAGTTCTTCTTCCCATTTATCTTCCTCTTTTACAAGTTCCTATGCCTGTGGTTCTTTGCCCATCACATCCTTGAAGATCTCGAATCCTGGTACTATGATCCCATGGACTTCTACGGGTTTAGGCTATCTTTGATACCTTGTGGCTTTCACAAAGCATTCCATCAGCTTCATCCCTATTACCTCCTCTTCGTCACTGCTCGAGAAGTTTTCCTAGAAATCTCTCCTCTGCTCTGTTTCATTTTCACTGCTGTTATCCCATATCCCCATACATGAGGCTTGGTGGCAGAGAGTTTGGAGGAAAAAGTTTTCGGGCAGGCCGGAGTTGATCATGTAGATGGGTGGTGGAACAGAGTGGTAATTGGGTAGAGTGTTTTGTTTGTGTTGGGTTGTTCTTTTTCCGGGTCGGGTATTTTATGGCTGTCAATGAGGTCTTGGATCTCATGCCTGAGGTGGACATAGTTGTCAGTTTCGTGGCCTTTTTACTGATGGTAGTGACATTATAGGTTTAGGTCGAGGTGGTGTGGCACAGGGTTTGGAAGTGGTCTAGGTTCTAAGGGTTTTAAGAGTCCTTGCATCTTCATCATTTCAAAAACCTTTGACAAAGGTCTACCAAAATTGGAGAATCGTCTATTTTCGATGGTGGTGACTTCAGCAAGAGCGAGCTTGATCCTTGAAGGCCCCCCGATGGTCTTTCTATTCTGGCCATAAAACTTACTGTTCTCGGCTTCCTCTTCCTCGATATCCATGACAGTTTCTCTTAACTGTAGAAAGTTGCTAATCATGGAGGTCATCCTTCTCAGCTTGTTATAAATGGAGGGCTTGGTGCCCTTAATGATCATCTTAATCTGGTCCTTCTCTGAGGGTCATGTCTGCATCTTCATGAGCTGGCTTCTCCAGCGATCCACATAATCTTTGAAGGTCTTTTCTGGCTTTTGTTTGGTGTTTTATAGGTCACGGAGTGCCAAGTCTATCTCCATGTCCATGACATATTGGTTCAGAAAGGCCTCCGCTAATGCCCTCCAGTCATCCTTAATCTTTTTCTCTAAACCATGATACCATACTACGGACGCCCCTTCCAGTGACATTCTGAACATCTTCTGCACCTGGCGCTTCGACAAACCCACTGAACTCATCACTGAAACATATTATCGGAGATGGACCCGAGGATCTCTGTTTCCAATTAACTTGGCCATGTCATGCATCTTAAACTGGGGAGGCAGTTGTTCTTCGAAAGTCGTCGCATCATAGTCTAATAGATCTTTATGTTTTCTCTTCATCTTGTGGGAGACTGACTTTACTTGTTCTCTGAGTTTTTGTAACTGTGTCTGAGGCCTGATTATCCTTCCCACGACATACTAGACCATATCATCATCAAAAATAGAGATTTCTTCGCTCACCCTATTCGGGGACTCCTCATGTCTTCCATACTGTGTAGGGTACTGTTAGATTGGCCATAGCATTGGTCAAAGCTTTTAGTTGCTCGATAATTTTGGTTATGTTGGTCTCCAATTGATCCATGCGGGAACCTTCACTATCTGACCCATCCATGCTTGCTAACCTCTTCTTGACAAGTCTCTCTTCTTCTCTAACCCAACGGATATCTATGAGGCTTTTAAGACAAGGGGTCAGCATGATGCGTGTCTGCATGCGATGCATGAGATGCATGTGGTTATCAAAACAGCATATACCCTTCCGACCTTATTCCTCCCACACCCGTGGTAATTCTTTTTCTGCCCTAGGTATGACTCATTTTATGCACCAACGTGGTGTACACAAAGATCGTTCTCTCTTATGCTACATGGGTGAACCTTGGCTACCTCAGTCCATCTTCATCCGTAAAAGACAAAGACCGCGCATTTATAAGATTGACTAAGCCTATTATGGGGATCGTGCCATTATCTAGAAATGACGAATTGAGCCCTCGGTAATCATAGTTATGGCGGGGATGGACTTGGAGATATCCAAAAGTATACAAATATGTCATAATAAGGCGTACCATTCTTGGATGAAAGCCAGTGCGGATATCAGACTCATGCATCTGGCATATTCGGATCATGTTTGGACCTTCTAAGCCCATCAAGGTTTTCATACAAGTTGGCCAGTTATCATTTTAAAGCATTCAATCAGATTATCGCGAGGTGTAAAAAGGTTTACACTTTTACGATAAGGTGGCTAAATAACTTCAAATGATAGGGGGCCCAAACACAAGGTGGTCCATCATCATTTTGAAAAATTTTGGCCCAATCATCATAAGATGCAAACTCGTCCCAGTTTAAGTGGCCCAACATGTTTATATCCTATGACGAGAAGTTCAAATGGATCGAAATGATAATGGGCCCAAACACAAGTATAGAGGGTAGCTTCTATAGGACACATAACTATGGTTCGTATGTGGGCTTACAAGGGTATGGACAAGGCTCTCATTGGTGAAAGGTTATACACAACTAGGTCTCCCCACTCAATGGTTCGAGCGACCAAGTGAGCACACCTTTTTATACCCTCGGGGCCAATTCTGTATCCCTAGTGGAGTCGCCATCTGTAGGAGCAAAGCGGGGTTTACCCCTTAGCATATGATGTTCGGCGACCATGACATTATTGGGCTCACAGCCAATAGAAAGTACGGAATAGGCGATGGGGGACTAAATCAGAGAATAAAGGAGTCGCCACCCAGTGTGAACTGGAAAATATTTAAGGCCGCACTCACCCCTCGCAAGGGAAGACCTCAAACCTTTGGGTTCGGAATGGTCCCTTACTTATGCCAGTATAATGGATGGGATCACACAATGGTATAGCCAAGTCTTAATGTAATTCATGCATAAAAACGAATAAAAATGTAATAACATACCCAACCAAAATAATAATCATAATAACGTAGTTCCAAAAGCACATTAAATTAAGAAATACGAGATGCGATAACGAAAAAGTATAATAAACAATCAAAAGCAGGAAAAGCGTCAATAAATAAATAGCAAACAGAAATGAGGGTTAATCATACATATATGAATATTTCCCGAGTGGCACGTGGGGTTGTATCCTAAGTACAGACTACTCTACCGTCCATTCAGATTTGGCTACGAAATTTACGTCTAGGTTTCCATCCTTTATACCACAATGGATAATAACGTTCATAATCATCAACATGAACAAACACAAATAAAGGCGAAGTAATAAAATAATGATAAATAGAGAAAAAGATAAATAAAAAAATAAATGCGAAATAAAATAACGATAAATAGACAAAAAAATAACAAAATAAAGGTGAAATAATAAAATAACGATAAAAGTGAATAAATAAATAAGAAGATAAATAACAAAATGCCAAAGAGGAGATGTGGCCAAAGATTTGGCTGTTTTTGATGTAGGACTTCGCATACCTGGTTGGACGTATTTCACGTCCAGCTAGACACGCGACATCCAGAACTATGAAAATAAATATGATAAGGGTGCCCTCAGGTCGTACCTTTTAAGTTGCTTTCTCGGAAGTGCGTTAAGCCGCCACCAGAAGGATTGAAGCTTGGTTTCAAGGTTTCTGTTTTCTAGTTCACTGGTTCGCTGTTTACTGTTTCTGGTTGCTGTTTTTCTATTTTATGGTTGTTGTTTTGCCATTTTTGGCTTGCTGTTTCACAATTTTTGGCTTGCTATTTCACGATTTTTTGGCTGCTGTTTTTGGTTGTTTTTTGCTGCTATTTTTGGTTGTTTTTTGCTGCTATTTTGGTTATTATTGGCTGCTATTTTGGTTGTTTTTGGCTGCTATTTTGGTTGTTTTTGGCTGCTGTTTTGGTTGTTTTTGGCTGCTGGTTTCGGTTTCTTATTTTTTTTTGGTGGTTGGTTGGGGTTTCTTTCTCGGTTTTTATCTATTTTCTCGGCGATTGCTTGCTATTTTTTCCTTCAGTTATTTTTTTTTATTTTTTCGGTCAAAGAAGAAGAAAGAAGCCCTAGGGTTATCGTCCAATGTCCTCCAAAAAAGAAGAAAATAGCTCCATTTTTATAATGATTTGAAGGGATCTCTAAATAGGGAAATAAATCATGGAAATTTGGGGGATATATTCTCAAATTATTTTGGGAATACAATCTCATAAATATGGTGATGAGGATATCACAAATCTTGTTAAATTGGTAAGGATGGAATCCCAAAATCTCATTGGATTGGAAAATGATTTGATGAGAGGATTTGCATGGATTGAATGGGCTTTAGGCGTGCACGGTGGGTCATGGGCCACGTGGATGGGCTGCATGGTGGGTCCGAGACTATGGTTTGAAGCAGAAACTGACTGAGCGAATCTGAGGCTGGCTAGTGAGTCCGAATCCGATGAGGTGCTAATTTTGGAGGTTTTCCTTCCTTCCAACATTCGTTTTTTGCAACTTTCGTAACTTTTTAGGTAGTGCCTCCGTACGAGGCTCATCATCAGGCTTATGCAAAAATGTAGTGTCTACAGTGCCAAAGCTGTGAGTCGAAATATATTCATGGGGTCCACTTCTTACTATGGAATTCAATTTAATTATTGGATTCCCGTTTTCCATTGGGGATTATGGTATTATGTAAAGTAGTGGGAGACACTGCTAGGTTAAAAATCCCTAACTATGACAGTGTGTAGTATTGTTAAAAAGGCCGCTATGGTTTTCCTTATTCTATAGTGTTGATAGAATTGAAATTTTAATCCACTGCATGCATATTATATATATATATTTGTTTTCAGACTTTCCTTATGGTTGCAGATTTCTAAAATATGTTCTAGATTAAGAGTAGGCTTGGATATTGTTAGATTAGTCAAAACCATCGAGAAATGTTGTTTTGATTTTCTTGAAAAATCAAGATGGTTAGTGACTTAGTTAATAAGTCACATTAGGTAATCTAAATATATATCTATTTTAGGATATAATTATGTAGAGAGAATAGTTTATTTTGTAGTAAGAATTGACGTGAATTAGTTCATGTCTCGAGATTCTTGACTGGCATTAAGAAAACTCCATTAGATATTTGTTTATCTGATAAAGACGTTTCCTGGCTTTAGTGACCTTTAGAGGTAATGTGTCTGACATGGTTTGCTAATCAATTATTTACAATTGTTGTGAATAGTTGAAGATAAATTATAAAGCTAAAGAAAGAAGATGTGTATAATTGTGTGAAGAGAATATCGATTCTCACAACATGAAAACTATAGGTATTGGATACCATATCTCCCGTATAGTTATTTAAAATATTGTTTAATGATTATTTTGATATTTGATATCAGAACTTACGACTATTGGATAGCTACTTATTCTTTATAAACAGTTGTTACACATTTTAATATGACTAGTAGTGTCACTGATGAAGAGATAAACATTAAGAAAAAATATTCGGTTAAGTAAATAACTTAGAATAGTGCTTTATGAGATTTTATCACTTGAGCATTAGATGCTTATTCTATATGGTAAATGATGGTCTGATATGAGATCACACCACATATCCTTATCAATTTAATGAACATTGTATTCAGGATTGTGATTAAATCTCATTTAACCAATGATTGTCATTGAACTATAAAATTTATTAAACTGATACATTAGATGTATGAATTTTAATGAATTATAAATTGCCTTGGATAGTTTTCCTTACTTCGTAACTTAGTTAATGAGTTGTCATAATTTAGTTACGCGTTTCTAAAAGAATATATATTGAACGTCTTGAATGGTTCGAGAACTTTCAATATGTTTCTGATGAAACACGAATAGAATATTTTGACTAGTTCAAAGAAATTCGATTTAAAATTTTGAAAACTGTATCTTTAAAATTCATCATGATTCTTTGAATAGTTCAAAGATGTTTGATACGATCAAACATATGAATTTATGGAAATTAGTTATAAGATTATTCAATGAATATGATTCTTACTCAATATGATTCTTCTAGGATTCCATCGTGATGGAATTAGTTAGAGAGAGGAATCGAATCCTATACGATTTGATTCGTTTGATATTGACTGTTATCGAATTACTTTAAATACTCTTGGGGATATGCTCCAGTAACACTAATTCATCCTTTTTATTAAGGTTCCATTTGCTTCTACAATTACGTATATGATATGTATAGGTATAAAATTCGAATCTTGAAAAGTTAATGATTTGAATCTTTCTTTTGGATAATGTATATATATAATTGAAAATTACTTGCGCCTCGTAGGTACAAGTAAAAATTTATCATTTATTCTATTTAATAGAATATCATATTCTATTTGATAGAATATCTTTTCTATGATCCCGAGTAATAGAATTGTTTTATTACTTGGTGTGTAACATTAGATGTTAACTATTATAGAAAAGACTTGACTTATTGAAGTCAAATGTGAGAGTGATAAACTATAAATGGAACTACATAATTAATAAGATGAAAAGACCCTTAGACAGCTTCCATATAAGTCTAATAGGATGTTAGAATCATTTTTGATACTAAATGGTTCTGTTGATTTCTTATTGAAGAAAATTATCCTATAACTTATAGTGGGAGCGAAACTTGATTTCGATTATGATTGACTATGTCTCTTACTCGACCTGGTGGACTCAAACCCTCTAGTGAGTGCCATCAGTATCCATCCTCTCAAGCTCGTCCTCCGGATAGACCTGCAAAACAAAACACACTGGGAGTGAGGTGGGTTAGTGTTAGCCAATTATGACCTATATCGTCACTATTTGTAAAAGACATTGTGGCTTTTGTACAAATTAATTATGTAGTAATGGAAATTGCATTTTATCATTTTGTAATTTGATTACTTAAAAATATAAATGATAAAATTCCTTATGATTAGTTCCGGATTATAAGATATGAGACAGTATCAATCCTTAAAGGTTTAATCATTAAATATCCCTAGTCGTAGTATTATCGAGACTGGACATCGATAATTCGGAATAGACTAGTATTGCACTTGTGCGTGTTATGGAAGGGTAACAACATAGTTCTCATATATTTAAGTATTGGATACTTATGCAAGTGTGATAGGAGGTTGTGTTTACTGATGGTACGGAAATATCTTCGCTCTAGATAGACCCCGCGGAATCCCATTGGTAGTATGACTATGTGTCTATGGGAGTCCGCATCAGGGTAGATGTATTTGGTCTAAACCTGAGACTTGCATCGCTAGTACTTGCGACAATCAATACGCTTTGGTTTTGGTCGTCCAGGACTTTAACAGGTTCTGTGTACGTCTCTTCTGGGTTTATTGAGAATCGTAGTGTATTGGGTGTGATGTCAAGATGGAAGTATCACTTCAGTCATATGGAGATGATGATCACGTAGGGATACAGAACTGGTACTCTAAATGGTTGCAACCATCGGGAAAATATGACATGGTCACGATTATTCGATTAAAGAGATTAGTTACTTGTAGTCCGATATATGCTTCGTACGGGGCAGACACTATTCCAGCCACAGGCCTTGCATGTGACATCCGATAATGGATCGTAATACGCAATACTACATATACTACGCTTGATAAAGATTATATATTCCATTAAGAATATTTCTGGAGAATTGGGTAGGCACGGTGCTTTGCTAGAAGCCAACAATGTCTCGTAAATCGATAAAAACGTAGTACAAGGTACGTACGTGTTCAGATAGTCCGACGACCTGATTTACTGCCAACATATCCAGGGATCTCTTGGGTCGCTTCCCGAAGATTCACCGATGACGTATGATTCGAGCATAATTAATCTGGGATTAATTACAGAGAGATTTTATCTAGGATAAAATACTATTTGAAGAGAGAGTACGATTAATTTGAAATTAATCGATAAAATATTATATTCGATATATTATACGAAATTTGATTTCGATGCGGAATTAAAATTGGATTTTAATTCGGGCAAACGAATTAATTTAGAATTAATTCGCGAGCGACGTGAATAGTAATTTTACTTGGCATAATTTGATTTAATTACATCGCAACGGAAAATTCTTTAATTAGGAATTAGCGAACCCGAACCCGGGATGTGTTGCGGGCCCACTCGGATATTGAATCAAGTGGGGCCCACAAGTCACATCACAACTCACATCACCTATTCACTTTATGTTGATGGGTTTTGGTGGGTTGGTGATAACTTGTCCAACACACTAAATTTGTGTAAGAAGTGAATGATTAATACCAAATATTTGCTATATCATTTATTTGATTTTTGAAATCAAAACACAAGTCAACACACTCACTTCTCCTTCTCTCATTCGCGTTTTTTATAGCAAAAACATTATCCCTCTCTTTTGCTCTCAATTTCCGAGAGTTGCAAGAAGAAGATAGAAAATTTGTTGCAAATTTTCTAAGTGCTAGCACACTAAAGGAATCATTCAAAGTGATAGGGAAACCATCCTAAAAGCTTGGAGCTTGGATTTCATTCCCAAAAGTGAAGCTTGGGCGAAACTTGGAGCAAAAAGTTTTGTATTTGATGCATCCTAAATCCGATCTTTGTACGTATGATTCTTCCATACTTTACTTTTGTATTCACATTATTTCATTGCTTATATTGATCTTGGATTGTCTTAGAGACCAACAATGGTATCATGAGCCTTGATGAGCATGAAATTGATTAGGGTTTATATACTAAAATTTGGGTAAATTTGATTTGAGCATATTTAACCAAATTATTTGTTTAAGTATGCTTGTATATGGATAACTTGGAGTTATATATGATCAAATTGATGAAAAACTAATTGGATTATTTTTCCCCAATTTGGGTATGATGGCCGAATGTGATAATAAACTAGCCTATGTCATGGTATTTTTTGTTCTTTTGATCATTGGATGAGTTTAAAGACTTGGGATAAATTGATTAATGATTTAATTGGATTGAAATCGAAATCGGTTAAAAAAAATCCCAAAATGTCGCGAGCCTAATAGCATGAAATGAGATGATTTTTTTTTTTCAATAATGTTGGACATGTGTTGAACAAATTAAAGCATGATTAATTAATTAAATTGATTTTTGGAAATGTTAATTTAGATAATTAATTAATGCAATACACTTTAATTAATTATGTTGGTGGTATTTTCAGGTCCTATGATATTTAAGCAATACAGCAGGGGTAAAAATGGGAAACTCCCTTCTTGGTCAGGATCATTAATACCGACCCGACCACATGAGTGAGGGGCCGGGCACTTTATGATCGGTAAACCGACCACTTAAGATCAGATGACCGGGCATTATCAGATCGATAGCAGCATTCTCAGTTCAAAAGACTATCATGACCGACCTCATGAAGACCAGGAATATGGCGGGATATGCTCCAGAAGATAAGACATCATATTCTTACGGATAAGAAGATAAGTTATCATACTTTCATGGGGAAAGGTGAATAAGTCAGTGTCCTAATATGATATGAAAGGTGAATGAGTCAATTTCCTAATAGGATGTGGGAAGTGAATGTAGTTTCGACTAGGAATTCTTATGGGAAAATGAATATGATTTCTTCACTATTATAAATAGAAGGGGAAAGTGTAAGTAAGAGGAATCAATATGATTATCATCAGGCTTGTAAACACAAGACAGGTCAGAGAAACATATTTCGGTAATAAACATCGCCCATTCTGTGCCCGTGGACGTAGGTTGGATCTAATCCGCCGAACCACATTAAATCTCTTTGTTGATTGGTGCATTTATCTGTCTTTTGCCAAATTTGCTTTTAGTTTCCCATAAACAAAACAAATTCACAGTTGGAGGAGGATTGTCTCGGGAGTAAAAAACCCTTATTGCCCATGAGACCAAAATCAGCCGTCAACAGTTCGCGCCGTCTGTAGGGACTCCAATAAAAAGTAGCTCGCGTATTAAGACAATGGCAGAAGGTCGAAATCGCCAGTCGTTGGGGAGTTCAACAGCAGAATGGATTGAGAAAATTGAGGAAAATATGAGAAAATAAAGGGAGGAAAATCAAAACCTATTGAAGTCCATGATGAACAGACTGAAGAGGATGGAAGAAACGAATAATGAGAAGCTTGAAGCCGGAGCCAGTCGGAGGAGAGGCGAAATAGCGGAAGGAAAAAAGGATCGCAGATGTGAGTGATAATGATGAATTGAGGAGGAAGGGTCCATACGGGATGAGGTCCATAGTGGTAGAAAAAGATTTACAAATAGAGGATACGTGGGAAGAAGAAGAGGGGAGACAGTCGCCGGATTCTTCCTATGATGGCCCCCGCTACACCAGAAGGAGAGATAGGAGGATGATGAAACTGAACGGGAAATCTCAAGCCATGAGGAACGCCGTACCTGGGGTGACAGACATAAAGAAGGCCGCAGGCGGCGGCACGGTAACACATATAGCATTATAAAATCTTGGTTAGAAAACAAATGGCCAAGTGGGGAGCGAACACTACAAGAATTATGGCTTTTAGCGTCCAAATATTTAGCGTCGAAACATTATTCGACGCTAATAGTGATATTTAGCGACGAAAGTAATTTTCGACGCTATATGTCATATTTTTAGCGACGGAATAAAATTTCGACGCAAAATATTAATGTTTTAGCGTCGAAAACATGTTTCGACGCTAAAAACAGAACTTTAGCGTCGAATGTTATTCGACGCTGCATAATTATATTATTACAATAATTTTTGGCGCTAAATATTACACTTTTAGCGTCGAAAAAAGGTGTCGACGCCAAAAATATACTTTTAGCGTCGAAAATAGATCGTCGCTAAAGGTTATAAAGTTTCCACCGACAAATCCCTGACTCTTTCGCGTCTAAATTAAATTCGACGCTAAAAGTATTATGTTTAGCGTCGAAAAAACGGTTTCGACGCTAATAACCGTACACAATTAGCGTCGCATTTGAAATATTGACGCAAAAAAATATTATTTTAGCGTCGCAAATATGGTCGACGCTAAAGAGTTATGAAGCTTCCACCGACAGATCATTGATTCTTTCGCGTCTAAATTAAATTCGACGCTAATTGTTTATATGTAGCGTCGAAAAAACCGTTTTCGACGCTAATAACCAACAATTAGCGTCGAATACACAAATTCGACGCTAAAGATAGATTAAAATGCAGAGGGTCACCAACCCTTCTCCCCCTCTGTTTTTTCTCTCATTCTCTTCATTTTCATCCTCTGAAATCTGAGAATTTCTCCTCTACAGCCTCACATCTCTCCTAAAAATTTTCAATAAAATTGTAATCAATTTCCGATAAGGTAATTATTCTTTCATATTTCTTTATTATTTTCAATTTTTTATTATATGTGTTGTTTATATGTTGTTTGTTAGTGATTATGATTATATATGTAGAGTAAGTATATTAATTAATAAAATATAATTTTTTTTTGTTAACTATTTAATTTATCAACCAAATATATATATATGTGCTTAAATTAAGTATTACTGAATTAGTAATGTTGATTACTGTAAATGATATCTAATAATTATATTATTATATTTAGGTATTCTGCTGAAATGGATAGAAATTGGATGAGCGCTCTGGATAGATTGAGTGTTGAATATCGTAATGGAGTGTCTGAGTTTATGGAAGTCGCAAAGCAACACATTGATGCAGAAGGTCGTGTTCGTTGTCCATGTGCAAATTGTTTGAATAGGAAAAGGAAGCGGTTAGATGAAGTTCATAATCATTTATACATGCCAGGAATATCACCAACTTACCGTACGTGGATTTATCACGGTGAGCAGTATCATTCTCAGTCACGGTTTTATGATGTCGGTGAAGGGAGCAGTAGTTACAATCAACCTGCAAACGATGAGATCGCCGATATTTTGCATGACTTACAAGGTCCACAACTTGGTCATAGTGTTAGTGGCGACATGCCAGTGTTAAGTGGAAATGATCAAAATTTATTTAGTGAACTACTTGATGAGGCAAAAAAAAATTCCATTCGAAGGTGCTGGAATGTCGATCTTGAATTTCGTTGTGAAATTATTACACATTAAAGTGATCAACAGAATGACCACAAAAGTATCGATATGATGTTAGAGTTACTGGCCCAAATGTTACCGGTTGGAAGCGAATTGCCTAAGTCGTACTACGAGGCAAAAAAATGTTGCGTGATCTGGGAATGGGGTATGAATCCATTCATGCTTGTAAGTTTGATTGTGTATTATTTCGTGCCGAGTATGAATCACTTGAACATTGTCCGATATGTGGTGAAAGTCGGTACAAAGTCCGTGGTATGGGGGAAGAAAGTGCCTCAAAAGATATTGCGATATTTCCCTTTAACGCCCAGGCTGCAGAGATTGTTCATGTCACGACACACAGCGACTGATATGATGTGGCATCATGAAAAGAGGATCGGTGCGGAGGGCATACTTAGACATCCTGCGGACGGAACCGAATGGAAGGAATTTGATGACATGTACCCTCGTTTCGCTGAGGACCCCCGTAATGTCAGGTTAGGTATTGCCTCTGATGGTTTTAACCCATTTGGGAATATGTAAAACTCTTATAGCATCTGGCCCGTTATTGTCATTCCATATAACTTACCTCCATGGAAATGTATGAAGGATCCGTTCATGTTTATGTCATTGCTTATCCCTGGTCCACGTTCACCTGGTAAAGATATAAATATTTACTTGAGACCATTGATCGAGGAGTTACAAACATTATGGAATGTGGGTGTGCATACCTATGATGCAGCTTCAGAGCAGTATTTTCAGATGCATGCCGCATTATTATGGACCATTAATGATTTTCCAGCCTATGGTTCATTATCTGGATGGAGCACTAAGGGATACATGGCATGTCCAGTTTGTGCAGATCATACACCTTCGCAACGATTACGGAATAAAATCGGATACACGGGGCACAGGAGATTTCTTGAGTCGAGTCATCCTTGGCGGAGGAGTAAATTATTTAACGGGCAACATGAACCTCAGAGTAAGCCCAATCGATTGTCTGCATTTGACATACTTTGCCAACATCAACATCTCAAAGACAGCAAACCAGGTAAACATCCTAATAATAGAGATAAAAATCGAAAACGGTTACCTGAAGAGTTGAATTGGACAGGAAAAAAGTATTTTCTTTGAGTTAGAATATTGGGGCACTCTGAGTTTGCGACATAATTTGGATGTAATGCATATAGAGAAAAATATTTGTGAGAGTTTAGTGGGTACACTATTCAATATTCGGGTAAGACAAAAGACACTGTAAATGCTAGATTGGACCTACAAGATCTTAGAATTCGTAGTGAATTGCATTTACAAGACTCCTCTCGAGGTTTTATAAGCCTCCTGCTAGTTATGTGCTCAATCAATCGGAGAGAAAATCATTCTGTGATGGCTGAAAATGGTTAAATTCCCTGATAATTATGCATCCAATATTGGGCGTTGGGTCAGAGATGATACAATAACGGGATTAAAGAGTCACGATTGTCATGTGCTGCTCGAGATTCTCCTTCCTGTTGGCATTCGACCTTATCTGCCCCCGAATGTATGCGACGCCGTACTTGATCTATGTGCTTCTTAAACAATTGTGTCAGAGGACATTAAGACATATGTTATTGACGACCTTGAGCGAGGAATCGTGATAATCCTATGCAAGCTGGAGCGAATTTTTCCACCCGCTTTCTTTGATGTCATGGTACATCTGGCTGTGCATTTACGGATGAAGCTAGAAGGGAGGTCCTGTCCATTACAGGGATGTATCCCATTGAGAGGTACTATATATATATATATATACAGTTTTATATAAGAAAATTTGTAACCGTTTTTTTTGTGATAGAATTAGTGTGTTAATGCAAACTTGTTGTCATATCTGCAGAGCTTTGGGAGATTACAAACAATATGTCAAAAACAAGGCACGACCTGAAGGTTCAATAGCTGAAGCTGTTATAATAAATGAAGCAATAACATTTTGTTCCATGTACATGCAGAATATTGAAACTCATTTCAATCGTCGGCCACGAAATTATGATGGAGATGCAAGTAATAAGCCAAGAGATCACAGTGTTCCGTCAAAATTACAGACCATTTGGGGCAGTAGGTGTCAATTACTAACCCGTCAGGAAGTTCAACGTGCGCATTGGTTTATATTGAGTAATTGTGATGAAGTGCAACCGTATTTAATGTAAGTTTTTCTGGTGCATCATTACTGAATTTTTTCCATACATTAACCTAATTTATTGTAGGCAACATCTAACAATGCTACAAATTGCTGGTGACCATAATGTTGATGAAAACCCAAAAAAGAATTTCCTAAATGGTTTGAGACAACTGTAAGTTATAATATTTTTTATTTTTTTGATCCTAACATTAGACATTTCAGTTTGTTATATTAACACATATATTTCATTGTCAGATTATTAATCAAGTGGAAAATGGTCAATTGGACTCGCAATCCTCGTGGTTTCTTTGGCTTATGGGCCTCAAATGCAGGCGTATGAGTACAGTGGATGTATTATCAACGGAGTTAGATTTCATACCGAACAGCGAGATGTTAATCATGTGACTCAAAATTCTGGAATTGTAGTCCAAGGAGAACACGGCTCAGATGTAATTGACTTCTACGGCGTATTGCAATCGGTCATTGAGTTCATATATCGACCCGACGACATACTGTGCTATTCCAATGTAAGTGGTTTGACACTAATGCCAGAAGAGGAGAATTCAAGTTAGTAATCATCTCACGTCAATTAATGTTCAACGTTGTTGGTACAAGAATGATCCATACATTTTTTGTACCCAAACACGTTCAGTGATATATATACCTGATCCTAAGTTAGGAACTGATGGATGGTGGTAGAAAAGTTACAACATAGGGCCATTTGGGACACGCAGGAGAAAGATAGAGTTGACATATCAGATGAAACACAAGAAGTCTCGGGCAATTGAAGTTCCTGAACAGATATTTGTTGGACCAACTGTCAACGTTCCTGAAAATATCACATTAACTCGAGCTAGTACAGACGTTGAGCTAATTCCTCATTCTGAAGTGAGCGTTGAAGTAGCAAGTGAAGAACAATTTGACACTGAAGATGACTTCGATTCCAGTCACGAATCCTCAAATACCGACGATAATAGTGATTAATTATGAAGTTACAATATTTTGTAATGGATGAATAATTTATATGGATTAATGTATGGTTGTTGATTTTAATTACGCTTTAGATATGATTGAAATTTAACGTAATGATTAATAGTATAACTATGATATTTTGTTTTCAATTTTTATTTTTAATGATACACATTTAGCGTCGAATATAACTTTCGACGCCAAATGACTTACATTTGGCGTCGAATTATTCGACGCTAAATGTCTTAAATTTCCCGGAAAAATAACCCAAATTTTTAATAAACCGCCAATTTTTTAGCGTCGAAATTTTTGACGCTAAACTGAATTTATTTCGACGCTAAAGGTTATATTAGCGTCGAATGTTGTTATTCGACGCTAAATATGAAAATTTAATTTCCCGGAAAAATAACCCAAAATTTTAATTGACCTCCTAATTATTAGCGTCGAATTTTCGACGCTAAAAGACTGTAAATTCGACGCTAAATGTCGTTCAAATCCCTAAAACCAGAGACCTCTTCTCTTCTGCGCAAACGACCCAAATTCGCCCAACCTTCCTGCAATTCTCGGCTTATACACATTGCAAGCAACAAATTTAAGGTGAGTCTCACTTTTTAATTTTTATTTGATGCTTGATGATGATGAATGTTGATGATGATGAATGATGATGATTATTGTTGATGATGCTTGTTGTTGATGAATGATGATGATTATTGTTTATGATGATGCTTGTTGATGATGATTGTTGTTGATGATTTGTTGATGATGTTTTTGTTGATGAATGTTGATGATTTTGATGATTTTGTTGATGATTTTGTTGATGAATGTTGATGATTATTGTTGATGCTTGATGATGATTTTGTCGAAATTAGAGGGACGAATATGATAATGAATGAAGATGATGATCGACGAATTAAAGGGACGGGACTGGTAGAATTCTGGGCAGAACAGGCTGCTGTTCTGCCCAGAATTCTGGGCAGAACAGGTAATTTCTGGGCAGAACAGGCAGCCCCCGATTGTTTTCCGTTTAACTTCGTCATCCATTTAGTACAGTATGTGTTTTGGAATTCGAAACTTCGTATAGTATAGTATGTGTTTTGGAATGTTTGTATGTGTTTTGGAATTCGAAAGTTCATATAGTATATATAGTATGTGTTTTGGAATGTTTGTATGTTTTGGAATTCGAAACTTACGAAAGTGAGCATTCGATGTGATAAGCGCTTTTGTTAAGTTGTATTGACTTGTATGGATATGTATGTATATGTATAAGAACTTTGGAATTTGATGACGCTAATGCGACGGGTTTTGCAGATGGCACCGGGCAATCGCAAATGGGCTACCGCGACTCCATCTACATCAACAAGGGCAACTGGCCCTGGTGATTTCTCTGCTAGCACAGGTGAGTCCAGTACAGTGAAGGGTCGAGGACGCACCCGTGGACTGGGGTTGGCTAAGTACGTTAAGGCTCACGGCCGTATTCGGATAGAGATATCAGATGATGGACACACTCAAGTCGGACAACATAATTCAGCGTTTAATACAGCCATAGGAGCTAGAGCTCGATATGAAGCTCCCCAAAACTACGTATCTTGGAGAAAGATACGTGGGAGACAAAAATGAACCAGCTATTCCCTTCGCTACTTGTAAGTTTTCGATATTGTTTGTTATTTAACATTTTTATTTGATACTTATTTTTACTAGAATTTTCATGTAGGAATGGTTCGAGTTCGATCTGAGCCAAGTGAATGTCCAACAATATATTGACTACCACATGGGGAAAAGTTATAAAGATTATAGAACAAAAGTCCTGAAACCAATATTCGACGAACATGGACCTTCAAATGCTCCACAACACAAGCCTGATTTTATAGAGGAACAAGATTGGACATTCTTATGTGAGCTTTGGTCTAGCAAAAAACACGAGGTAAATTTTGAAATAAACGTAAATTTATAATTGTCTTTGTTTTCGGTACTTACAGTGTTGGTGAATACAGGATAAATGTCACGCAAATGCGGAAAATCGAAGTCACTTGCGTTTTAACCACCGTGCAGGTTCGAAGCCATTTATCCAACATCGTGCCGAACATTCTGAGGTAAATATATCCTAACGTAAAATTTAACAGTTAATTGTTTTTACTATCTGGAATAATATTGAATTTATTTTATGTTTATAACAGAGTAACACAAGTGAGGTGCAATCATTTCCAGATTTTTTCCGTGTGACGCATTACAATGACAAGAAGAAATGGATAAATGAAGAAGCCGAACGCTGCTATGTAAGTTTCAGTTTTTAAAATAAAATAATTAATATTATATATGTTAAATTTTTTTCTCAAATTCTAATATTAACTTATTTTTTGAAACAGAACGAAATGATGGAACTCCAACATCAAACTCAGGAGACAGGGACCGACCCCATACCAGATGAGCAGCTGTCGCAATTGGTTTTCAAGAATCAGACAGCTTACAACGTTGGTCTTGGCACTCGTAGAAGCCAACGTCATCTGCACGCAATAGTGGTAATTCGGACAATGTATTTATTCGAGACGAGTTAACCAGCACCCGAGACGAGCTGCAAACAGACTAAGGAGAGCTACAACAGGTCACGGTGGACCACGAGAAGAAGATGGAGCAGTTGGAACAGCAACTGCTGGCTTTCCGTCAGATGTTCGAGGCCTCAATGAGTTATGGTGCATCGGGCTCGAGCGTCCCTCCATCACAGTAGCAATTAATTTTACATTTGGTTTTGTATAAACATTTTGAACAAATAAATTTAATATATATATTTCTTTTTTCTAAAACAAATTTCAATATAATATTTCGTCATTAATTACATTTTTTTTCAACTAAATTAAATATTTTAGACCAAAAATTAAGTAAATTACTAATTTTTAAAAAATAAAAATTTTACTTTTAGCGTCGAATATTTCGACGCTAATAGTATCAAAAATGGGTACATATAATACTTTTTTAATATACGTTAGCCTCGACAAGTTTCGACGCTAAAAGTCACTTTTAGCGTCGAAATGTTTCGACGCTAATAGTAACAACAATGGTCGCTGTAAGCTTACATATAATACTTTTTTAATATACGTTAGCGTCGACACATTTCGACGCTAAAAGTGAGGATTTTTGCGTCGATATATTTCGTCGCCAAATATACAATATAGCGTCGAACAATTTACTTTAGCGTCGAAATAACTTGGACGCAGAATATTGTTTTTTAGCGTCGCAGTTATTTATTTCGACGCTAAAATTGGTTTTCGTCGACATTTTATCGTCCATTGTTTGCGTCTAATTTTTTCGACGCTAAATATAATTTGCGTCGAAATAGTCACTTATGGCGTCGAAATAATTCGACGCTAAATGGTCTAATTCTTGTAGTGGAACCTCAAAACGGACATGGGATATGCTCGGGACAGCGAGGTTGAATCTCCATTCACAAAAGAAATAAGGTCGGCAAAATTCCCAAGGCGATTCAACATGCCGTCCATGACGCCCTACAAAGGCCACACTGATCCAAAATCTCATATTGAGAGTTTTGTCCTGTTGATGGAGGTCCAAGGAGTAGTAGGGGCTGCCATTTTCAAAGTATTCCCCCTAACCTTGGGGGGGTCTGCCATTCTATGGTTCATATGTCTAGCCCCAAGGAGCATCGGAAGCTTCGCGCAACTCAGGAAGTCATTTGTTCGGCACTTCAAAGGGGTCTGCGTCCCAAAGAAGACCATTGGGGAATTAAGGCACATGAAACATGGGGACGATGAACCCCTGAAGGCTTTCATTGAGCGGTACCATAACATGGTGCTCGAGGTCGGAGGATATGAGTCGCTCGAGGCCTTGGAGAGTTTGAAGGGAGCCTTAAAGATCGAAAAGTTGTGGACCCACTTGAGGATCCAGGGTACACCGGATTATGCCACCGCTCTAGAAATAGCCCGGAAGTTTGTTTTGTTGGAAGATGAGGAGAGAATTACCCGGAGTGGGACATCTATCAGAGAAAGAAAGATGAGGGCAGAAGCTCCTCGCAGGCCAGACATGGAGTTCAAAAAAACGCCCTCGAGATGAAGGGAATTCAAGCCGGTATCTCGGGATGACCAGGAAAAGAGAATCTCGACCCAGGTGAACCATGTGGTCGGGGAAGAGGCATACATTCGTCTGAATAAACCACTGGGGCAAATCGTCATGGAAATCCAGGGAAAATGTCTCTTGATAGAACCTGACCTCAGAAGATTCCTGCCAGACAGGAGGAATAATAAATCCTATTGCATGCATCATAATTTGAGGGGACATACGACGAATGAATGCAAAGACTTGCGGGAGCAAATGGAAGACTTGGCGCGGAATGGGTACTTGAATAATTATATTAACCACGAAGTTATGACGGCCAGGCAGAGAGCACATTACCGACAGGTAAATATCATCGCATGGGGGAAGACACTGGCCGGAGACTCTATCCGGTCAAGAAAAAACTATAGTCGGGCTCGGGGGCTGGAAGTGTTAGAAACAGAACGGGCCTCAGAAATACAAGGTGGTCGGCCAGTGCCAATAATGTTCACGGATGAGGATGCTCGAGGGGTGAGTTTCCCCCACGATGATGAATTAATAATCAAGGCGAAAACCAGCGGTTCTGAGGTAGACAGAATACTAGTGGATCCCGGGAGCGTGGTGGATATAATCTCCAAGGAGGCTTTGGACGACTTTAGTGTGGAGTATGCGACTCTAACCAACGACGGGACTCCCCTATACGGATTTGGGGCTCAACGGTCGTCCCATTGGGAATGATACAATTGGCAATGACGATTGGAACCCGTCCCCGAACTCGGACGATTATGATAAATTTCACGGTGGTGGATTGCACGAGCAGTTACCAAGTCATTGTTGGTCGGCCTTTCTTAATGAAGACAAAAGCTGCAATGTCTTGCTATTACTTAAATTTGAAATTCCCAACCCGGGAAGGGATTGGAATTGTGTGCGGAAGCCAGAAGGTAGCTCGGAGCTGTTTCGCCACCCTCTTAAGGGAGACCCTTTGCATTGAAGCAGGTACTCGGAAAAGACAAGGGAACGAAGACGAGGAAGAAGCAAGTAAAGATCCAGGTCCTCGGCCAAAGAAGGCTGCCCGGCTAGGGGCAGTCGAAGAATTAGAGGTGATGGAACTTTTCGGACCTGGAAAGAATGTAAAAATAGGGGAGACTTAGACGAGGTCCTGAAGCAGGATCTGCTGAAGTGTCAGAAGGAGTACCCTGACATCTTTGCATGGGGGCACGACGACATGCCCGGGATTGATCCGAAGTTCATCAATCATCGTTTGGCAGTAAGCCCATCACACAAACCGATCAAGCAAAAAAGAAGAACTTTAACCAGGAACAGTGCAGGGCAATGCCTGTCGAGGTAGAAAAACTGTTGAAAGCTGGTTTCATCAGAGAAGTGAAATACCTGAGTGGGTATCAAATGTGGTATTAGTAAAGAAATCCAATGGAAAGTGGAGGATGTGTGTGGATTTCACCGACCTCAACAAAGCGTGCCCGAAAGACAGCTTCCCACTACCAAACATAGATAAGTTGGTAGATTCAACGGCCTGTCAGGGACTGCTAAGCTTCATGGATGCCTTCTCGCGATATAATCAGGTCAAAATGCATCATGAGGACGAGGAGAATATGACCTTTGTTACCGATCAAGGGCTTTACTGTTATAAAGTAATGCCATTCGGATTGAAAAATACGGGGGCAACCTTTCAGAGGCTGGTGAACAAGATTTTCAAGCCACTCATCGGTACATCGATGCTGGTTTATGTTGATGATATGATAACAATGACTAAGGAGCCAGGGTGTCACAAGGCCGATTTGAAGAAAACCTTTGAATTGCTGAGGAAGCATAATTTAAAACTTAACCCGGAGAAGTGTGCTTTCGGAGTGGCCTCAGGAAAGTTTTTGGGCTATATGGTAAGCTCTCGAGGCATAGAAGCAAACCAGCAGAAAATCCAAGCCGTTCTGGACTTAAAATCTCCCAGGACGGTGAAAGAAGTGCAAAGCCTGAGCGGTAGGGTGGCCGCGCTCAATCGATTTATTTCCCGAGCAACCGACAAGTGCCACCCCTTCTTCAAAGTCGTCAAGAAGGCAAAAAAAGGAAGTCAACTAGATGCCAGAATGCGAGGAGGCCTTCCTACAGTTGAAACAATACTTGACGCAGCCCCCACTTCTAGCAAAGCCGTCCTCGGGTGAGACGTTATACTTATATTTAGCTGTTTCGGAGCATGCAGTAAGTTCGATATTAGTGCAAGAGGCCGATAAGGTTCAAAGGCCAGTATATTATGTTAGCAAAGCTTTACTAGATGCTGAGACCAGATATCCAGCACATGAGCTGGTCGCCTTGTCGTTAATCACTGCGGTCCAGAAGTTACGACCTTACTTCCAGGCCCATCCTATTGGGGTTTACACCGATTATCCTTTGAGGCAGATTTTGCAAAAACCAGAGGCCCCGGGCAGGTTAATGAAGTGTTCAGTAGAGTTAAGTGAACACGACATTTCTTACCTCCCGAGGGCAGCGGTAAAAGGGCAGGCTCTAGCAGACTTTGTTGCTGAATTCACGGAACCCCCCAAATTCTGACCGTGGGGGAAGACAAATGGAAGATGTCAGTAGACGGATCTGCCAGCTCGCAAGGTAATGGGGCCGAAATCGTGTTGAAAAACGGTAAAGGTGAAGAAGTGCTATTCGCCTTGAGATTCACCATCGAGGCCATAAATAATGAGGCAGAGTATGAGGCAATTTTAGCTGGTTTAAGGTTATGCACGGTGATAGGCGTCTACGACGTAGTTGTAAGAAACGACTCCCAGCTGGCTGTTCAACAGATGAAGGGAGAATTCCAAGCCAGGGAGCCGAGTATGAAGCCTATTTAGCTGAGGTAAAAAGGTTGGTGGGGAAAATGGGGAATGTGCGCTTTGAGAAAATCGGCCGGGAAAACAACTTTGAGGCAGACTCTTTAGCACGATTCACATCTTCAATTAGGTCGGAAAATCCTAGAATAGTCCCTCTAATCTGCCTCCGAGAAAAAAACGTAGGAGAGCTTGAGGTAGAGGTATTGGATATGGAGAGCAAATCTTCATGGATGCAACCAATCGAGAGATATCTGGAGACCGGGGAAACACCTGAAGATAAAAAGGAAGCCAAAAAACTGAAATTCAAAAGCACCAAGTTCTCCCTAATCGAAGGGGTACTATACCGAAGGGGCTATACGATACCCCTTCTGAGATGCTTAGCAGAAGAGGAGGCTGACTATGTGCTCAGGGAAATTCATGCGGGAATCTATGGGAGTCACGCCGGAGGACAATCAATTTCCTTTAAAGCTTTAAGGCAAGGTTTCTACTGGCCGACCATGCATCAGGACGGTGTGAGGGTAGCCCGGAAATGAGGGATGCCAGAAGAATGCCAATATTCACCACCAGCCCACAGAACAGTTGACCACCCTGTCCAGCCCTTGGCCGTTCATCCAGTGGGGGCTGGATATCATCGGACCGATGCCGAAGGGGCGAGGGCAAGTGAAATACGCCATTGTTTCCATAGATTACTTCACCAAATAGGTGGAAGCCGAACCCATATCCTCAATCACATAGAAGAAAGCTACGGAATTCTTGAGAAAGAAAATTATCTACAGGTTCTGAATTCCTCGGGCTGTCATCACCGATAACAGAAAACAGTTTGATATCAAAGGTTTCAGGAAGCTCTGTGAAGACCTCCAAATCACCTTAAGATTCGCCTCACCAGCCCATCCCAAGTGTAACGGGTAGGTAGAGGCGATAAACAAAACCATCAAATCCAATCTTAAAGCTCGGCTCGGAGCCTGCAAGAGCTTATAGGTCGAGGAGTTACCGGAGGTGTTGTGGCACACCGGATGACCTGTAAGGACTCCACAGGGGAAACTCCATTTTCATTATCATACGGATGTGAGGCGATTATTCCAGCAGAGATCGGAATGAATACCCACCGGGTCCGACATTATAAGGACGAACATAATGAAGAACTCATCAAAAGTCATCTCGACCTGATCGAAGAAAAGAGGGAGAAGTCGGCTATGAAGACAGTAGTCTATCAACAAAGGATGGCCCATTTCTACAACAAAAAAGTTCGGACCCGTGTTTTTCTTCCAGGTGACTTGGTATTACGAAGGGTCACCTTGAACACTCGAAGGCCATAGGAAGGTTCGCTAGGTGCCAAATGGGAAGGGCCCTATAGAATTATGGAAGTGGTAAGGCTGGGTGCCTATACTTTGGAACAGTTGGACGTCACACGGCTAAAAAAGCCTTGGAACACCGAGATGTCGAGGAAGTACTTCCAATAGGTTTTTCCTTATTTCTTTTTCTAAACAACCCAACCAGGGTTAGGAGATCAAATAAACCTTCTCCCAAAATATCCCGCAGAGAGTTGTAGGAAGGGCAGTAGGTCCCCAAATATGAATAAAATTTTCTTTTTTCAGTTAAGAAAATCTTCACTCGCTTTTTCCAAATCAGACTTGAAAGTCATATTCAGTATTTCGGGGACATACTCAACACGGAGGGATGATTTGGGGTCAGGAAATGCACCAAACCCTTGACATATCAATCACAGGTGCTACCATAAAAACCTCGGGTAGAAGAGCTCCAACCTAACTCATTCCATTTTTGAGGATCAAGACTACATCAAGGGATGAAGCACATAAGGAAGCATGCGAAGCCTTTCGTAGTAGAGTCGAACCCCCGAAGCTGAAGTAGAGCTACCTTATGACTTGTATTAATAAGGGATACTTCGAGACGATAATCGCGGGGAGGGAGTGCCCCCGTAAGATGGCCGGCCTGCCCGGTTTGGGAAATACAGTTACGGGGAAAATGTTCCCGTAGTTTTGTCTGACCAACGGATCCGTGAGAAACATATCACGAGGAGGGATTATGCCCTCGTGGTGTTTGCTTGCTCCAGTGTTACCGAGCATAAGGAGGAACATTCCCTTAATGCTTCAGACACTTTTTGATCCCTGCGTATTAGGTCAGATGCATAGCACGGGGAATGATGATACCCTCGTGGCGTTTGCTTGCTCCAGTGTTACCGAGCATAAGGAGGAGCATTCCCTTAATGCTTCGGACACTCTTTGATCCCTACCTATTTGGTCATTTGTATCCGTGAGATGCATAGCACGATGAGGGATGATACCATCGTGGTGTTTGCTTGCTCCAGTGTTACCGAGCATAAAGATGAGCATTCCCTTAATGCTTCAGACACTCTTTGATCCCTACCTATTTCTTCGATCATTCGGATCCGTGATAAGCATAGCACGAGGATGGATCATGCCCTCGTAGCGATTGCTTACTCCAGTGTTACCGAACATAAGGAGGAACATGCTCTTAATGTTTCGAACACTCTTTGATCCCTATTTTGATCGTTCGGATCCGTGAGAAGTATAGCACGGGGAAGGATTGTGCCCTCGTAGCGTATGCTTGCTCCAGCGTTGTAAGGATGAGCCCTTAAACAATACACAGGCTCCACGACGACATGAAGTATAGAGGATGTGCCCTTACTATTCTAAACGCTCTTTTGAACCAAATCCTGGTTCGCCGGGACTCTGAATTGAAAGATTCAGAATTGTGTTTTGGAGACCTCAAAAGGGACGCTATTTTGAGGAATCCGTGCTGTTGTTTACACTTGAAAAATGTTTCATTTCGAGTCACTCCCATTTTTTGATTTTATTTTCCAAAGTTTTGTTTTTTGATTTTCGCTGGTTTGGCAAGGGGACGCCCATGCCAAACCCGATAAGGCTTCAAAGGTTGATTCACCTCCCTTCTGAATAAGTCCCAAGGATCAACCGGCTCAGGGCTAGATTCGTTCCGTCGAGGCCACTTGGTTAATTGGCTCGGGGCAGGATTCGTTCCACTGAGACCACTCGGTTAATCGGCTCGGGGTTGGATTCGTTTCGCCGAGGCCATTATGGTTTCTATCAGTTCGAGGTCGGGTTATGGACCACCGAGATAGCTTTTTGGTCTGGGGACGTAACATTCCCCCAGAGCCAAGTGTTTCTATCAGCTCGGGGTCGGGTTTTGGCCCACCGAGTCAGCTTTTTGGTTTGGGGATGTAACATTCCCCCAAAGCCAAGTGTTTCTCTCAACTCGGGGTCGGGTTACGTCCCACCGAGTCTGTCTTTTTGATCGGGGGACGTAACATTCCCCCAGTACCAAGCATTCCTCTCACCTCGGGGTCGGGTTACGTCCCACTGAGTCTGTCTTTTTGGACTGGGGACGTAACATTCCCCCAGTGAGCTAAGTGTTTCTCCTAGCTCAGAGTCGGGCCTCGAGTGGTCGTTCTTGGGAGAGCAATCGGAGCAAGTTATGAAGGACCAAAAAAAGAATTGTGGAATAGAATATATTAAAATATTCACTTAAATATGATCGTGAAAAGAGTTATTACAAGGGGAATAAAGTTTGTTCAGAATTACACGAGGCATCATTCGGGTTACCCCTTACAAATCAGCCCGCGCAAGGCAGTTGGTTCTTCCTCGATAAGCTCGGGTAGCAGATGGATTGGCTCGACCTCGGGAGGAATGACGGTGGCTTCCACATTGACGGCCTGAGAGGTCCCGAAAATTATGGCTTCAGGGGCCGGAGCAGGAGCCTCAGGTCGATTCTCTTCAAGGGCAGGAGCCTAAGGTCGGTCCTCTTCAGGAGCTGGGGCGATCGAAATGGGATCGGGATCCATCACCTATTCGAGAGAAGAGGGTACCCATTTTTTAAACTCCTCTTCTGAGATGTCGCTTTGGCAAAAGCGAATGGCCACATGGATAGGCCCCATATCCAGGTCGGGCAACACCATCGGAATAATCTCAGCGCAATCCCTGACCCCCTGAAGACGGATTGCGTCTCTCTCGGCCTCTAGCTCAGCTTCATTTCTCATAAGCTCATCCCGGGCCCGTACCAGCTCTTCATCTTTGGCCCTCAGCTTGGACTCAACGTTGCGCACTTCCACCTGTAGGATCCTGTTGTCGGCCTGGGCAGCCTCCAAGTCCTTCTTGGCAGCATCAGCATTTTTCCTCTCTAGAGAGGCGGCGGCCTTGAGAGCTTTATTTATGGTATGGGCCTCAACGACAACCAGCTCCATATTTTTTATGTTTTCTTCTTTACGGGCCAGCTCGGCCTCCATTTCAGTAAGTCAGTTCTGGAGCCTCTGGGCTTGGCTACCCTTGGATAAAAGGCACAAGATGAGATCCTTGTTCTTGGCCGCCAGGTAGGTCGCCTGCCGAGAAGAAACAGAAAATCAGAAATCAAACTAAGTTATGAACTTACAGCGGGAATAAGGGAAATTTGGCTACCTTGGCCATCTGGGAGCACAGCCCCGTAACCACATCTCCAGGGGGAAAGATCTTCGTATCTTGGAATCTTCTCCGGAGGGACCGCTTCGGCCAGTTTATTGAATGTCGGCACCAGGTGAGAAGTGGCCTCCCTAATGTCCCGACCGAGGTCCTCTGAACCGAGAATAATGGCACCTTTCCCCTTTTTAGAGGAACCCTTGGCACTTTCTTCTCCTTCCGAACGGGCTGCCTCTTGCTCAAGACACGTTCCTCCTCCACCTCCTGAGTCAGCTCAGCTTCCTCCGCCCCGAACGGACGCCTCCTTTTTCTGGCAAGTTTTGATGGGCTAGCAGGACGGGTGGAGACTGTTGGTGATGCCCTGGATTGGGGAGACAAACTTTGTGTAGTTGACGGGGCTACCTCTTCATTCATCTTTTTGGCCTCGGCAGTTGCTGACCGCTTCTGGGAGGATCCAGCCCCATTATGGCCGGTTTTCTTTATCACACTAGCCAATTGATCAAGAAATTTTGGCCTCTTCGACATTCCTGCAAAAACAAAGGCAAAAAGAGTGGTCAGTCCAGAATCTGAGTAAATTCAAATCATCATCATGCTAAGCGAACAAGGGGATTGGCCAGAGGGTTAGTAAGAATCTACCTATCCGCCCCGGGACCTTCGGAGGAGCAGTCCGAATCAGGCCCGACTCGACAAAGGCCACATCATTAACCAAATGCTTCCAATGATAGGCATATCACCGAGCCCAGCGCACCCACGCCCGGACCTGGTGGGAGACATTGGGAGCATCCCTCCAACAAGCCGGGAATAGTCAAAGAAGTTAGAAACTTATCGTAAAGTCAAGAGTAGGAATACTAAGGGTTAGATTCCTAACCTCCCGCTCTAAAGATATCCGGTACGGAAACCTCCTCTTCGTATGATCTCAGGACCCGTCCCCAATCTCCTGTGGCCCAGAACCATAAATCTTTGAAGTTTTTATTGGAGTCGGGGAGTTTTCCGATGATGTTTGACGAGTCAGCATAGGCAGAAAGGTAGTACCAACCATGGTGCGTTCTTGGGTTGGCCTTCAGGTGATACAACCTCTTCACTTCTTCGAGGCAGGGTTCACCGAGCCCCGCTCGACTCCAAATCACATATAGCCCGGCCAAAATCCTCCAACTATTCAAGCTTAATTGGCAAGGGGCGATCTCCATCTCGGCCAGCATCCAGGCGAAATAACGTTGAATTGGCAGCCGGAGTCCACACTCAAAAACAAGCCGGGAGAAGAGCCACCGAACCCTCATCGGGTTGACTTGCACGATCCATTGGCCCAGGGACTTTAAGAGCGATATCTATCAGAATGTCATATCGCTACCGGAGCAGTGCTATGTCGTCTTCAGTTATCTTGGAAGGACGGTCCATATCCAAAGCCGAGCAGTCAAAATCACCGGGCTCTGGATCCTTCCGAGGAATTCTCTGATGGTAAGTATCTTGTACAGCCTCGGAAGGGGTGGGGGTAGTGTCGAGGTCCTCTATGCTTGGTGCCCCCAAGCTCGAGGAGAGCTCTTCAACAGGAGGGGTTGGAGGTCTAGCAGGGTTTGCAGAGGAAGACCTGGTGTCAGACATCCCTGACATCCGAGAAATAAAAGAAAAAAGGGGGAGGTCAGTCTATAGCTAATTTCTGAAGTTAAGCTTGTGGGTTCTAAATGCCCTAAACGACATCAATCAAGCCATAAATCTCTCCCTAGCAAATACAAAACCAAAAGACAAAAAAAAAAACATGATTCACAACTCATGAAAAGCAAAGTAGGGAGGTCGTTCAGAAGACTTACTTGTTTCTTTCAGAGGGATTAGAGATTGCTCGGTACGATTTAGTTGTTCTTTGAGTTCACTGGTCACAGCTGAAAGAGAAGAGTTCTCGCGGTTGGGGAAAATCGAAGAGTTCATGAAAAAAAGGCAACAATGCTTACTCCGTTTCGTTATAATTTGTTCGATGCATTTGTGGCTGTTGGATTGAACGAGAGCGTCAGATATGCACCACGTGTCGTTTTTTAAATGATCTTTCAGAATTGGATGGACGGCTGAGATTAGGCGTCTTTTGAATTGGCGATAGCGGTGAGATTGTTTTGCTTTTTGGCGGGAGAGCGACAGATGTTTGACAAGTGGTAGGCTCCCGTTGAACCCTATAAGTGATCCGATAGGCATTTAAGAGGATGTGACGGTTGCACGTCTCGAGGGACGGTTTACAGAAGGGCAATAAAGGAATTTCACGTCGGTAAGACAGGCCGAACACCTGAGTCAGACCGAGGATGAGATAAGTGTAGGCCGACGAATTTTCTCCTTCGAAGATCGGCCATCAGTTCATCAGCCATACCACTCTTTTATATAGTTCCCGGCACCAACTCGTATACTTGTTGGAACCGAGAACTAGGGGACAGATGTTGGTGGTATTTTCAGGTCCTATGATATTTAAGCAATACGGTAGGGGTAAAAAGGGGAAACTCTCTTCTTGGTCAGGATCATTAATATCGACCCGACCACATGAGTGAGGGGCCGAGCACTTTACGATCGGTAAACCGCCCACTCAAGATCGGATGACCGGGCATTATCAGATCGATAGCAGCATTCTCAGTTCAAAAGACTATCATGACCGACCTCATGAAGACCGGGAATATGGCGGGATATGCTCCAGAAGATAAGACATCCTATTTTTACGGATAAGAAGATAAGTTATCCTACTTTCATGGGGAAAGGTGAATAAGTCAGTATCCTAATAGGATATGAAAGGTGAATGAGTCAGTGTCATAATAGGATGTAGGAAGTGAATGTAGTTTCGACTAGGAATTCTTATGGGAAAAGGAATCTGATTTCTTCACTATTATAAATAGAAGGGGAAATTGTAAGTAAGGGGAATCAATATCATTATCATCAGGCTTGTAAACACAAGACAGGTCAGAGAAACATATTTCGGTAATAAACATCGCCCGTTCTGTGCCTGTGGACGTAGGTTGGATCTAATTCGCCGAACCACGTTAAATCTCTTTGTTGATTAGTGTATTTATCTGTCTTTTACCAAATTTGCTTTTAGTTTCCCATAAACAAAACAAATTCACAGTTGGAGGAGGATTGTCTCGGGAGTAAAAAACCCTTATTGCCCATGAGACCAAAATCAGCCGTCAACAAATTAAATTATGAAATTTGGAATTTTAGAATTTGATTAATTGGGCTTAATTTAGAATTGGGCTTATAATGTTGTATTTGGGCCTAATGGGCTTTGTTGGGGCAAGTGTATTGGATCCAAATTAGGCCTAAATCATTCCATTAAGTCCAAATATGACAAATGGGCCTTTTATGTTTAATTGGGCCTAAATTGGTTTCTTGGCAAATAAGGTGATTCCTTAATTGGGCTTTGGTATTTGGTTTTGACCATATTGACCAAAGTCCATGCCTTAAGAAATTAATTGAAAGCCCATTGGACTTTAATTAAACGACATTGGATGTTAATTGGGCTTTGAGACCCATTTAGATTAGATTTGGAATCTAAGTCTTAAAGGCGCATTTAAAAGTGTAGTTATTTAATTTGCAATTAAATATATAATTAGTATTGAATATGAATTAAATTAGATTTAAATTATAGTTCGATATAATTCAAGAATTCGTACTTTGAGTACTTATTCTTAAACGAGTTGGACTCACGTAAAATCAAATCGTTGTTTGAACATTGGATGATCACTTTATTCAAAGATTAATTAATTGGATTAGATTGATTGAATAACATACTTTGTGTGAATACATGGATGTGTTGAATGAATAATATATATCGTATGGATATTAGAAGGGAAAGGGCAATTTTGGAAATTGTTGTAAATTTAGAATTTATTAAATTGGACCTGCGTGTCCAGCCTTATCTATCTTGATTCTTTGTAATTCTCTTCTCACCTAATTCCCCTCAATGTTAATGAGGTTTCTTTCATTGTATTATGTAATTGGGTAGAAGTAAGAATAGTGCTAGCCGGGGAGAGGAAATGGAGTGATTTGTTCTAGGAACAATCTGTGAGATATCTATCCGCATATCATTATTAATTTATTTACCGCGCCTTATTATGCTTTTAGAATGCATTCTTAAGGGTGTTTGATGAGACTTAACAAAGATAATAAATTGGTTGCCAATTTACGCGAAAAACCCTCAACAAATATTAAGCGATTTCCTTTCATTGAGTGATTCTTACTCAAGATCCAAGATTTGCACTGGTTTGTTGGCCAAAGTCAAGACCTTTTTCCATCGCGGATGTGTTTGAATCATGAAGGCTTTGTTCCATATCGTATGTCTTGTCCAAGTTTTGATTTGTTGGCCAAAGTCAAGATTACTTCTTGTCCATCGACATTGATTACGAAGCTTTCCAAAGTCAATGGGTTTCGCTTAACTGGAATCATTAAGCTTGTTGTGCTAAAGCCAAGGCTTAGTTGATTCAGAGGAAAAAAGGTTAGGAAAATATATTGGATATATTGGCATATATATTGTATATATGTTTCGGACTTGGAGGTCCACCTACCGGATCTAGGAATTGGATGAGATCCAATTGATCTTAGAGATCTACCTAGTTAAATATCATACAGCTATTGGCCAAAGTCAAGGTTGTGTGTTATTTAACGGGATCCTAGCCTACTAGGAAACTAGGTTTCCCGAGTACTCAACAGAGGGTTAGAGGCTCGCTGAATTTGCAATTTCGTTCAAATACTTAGCTTTACACGCTTTCAAATTATTTCGTCAATTAAATTTATTAGTTGGGCTAATATTTCATTAATTTTCTTGTAACAGTTAGACTGTAACCATACATCGTTAATCGAATAGTTGGACTATTGCGATTAAGATGACTGGAAAGTTAAGCATTAAAGATATTCTCATGGGCGACAATGTCTTTAATGGCACAAACTTTCAAGATTGGGATATGAATCACAGAATTGTTCTGGGATCCGAGAAGTTACTCTACACCATAGAGAGACCTCTTGGGCCTAAGCCCCGACCTGATCAGTTGCTTGAGCTAGAGCTTTGGAAGACTCATAGTGATGACAATACGACTGCTCAATCGATAATGCTTGTTGTTATGACTCCGTAATTCCGTCGTCAAAACAAAGGGTTGGATCCCTATGAGATGATGGCGAAGTTGCATGATCTTCACCGATCTAATCTTAGATCGCAAAGATATGAGTTGCAGAAGAAGCTCTTCCGCGCTCGCATGTCAGAGGGTACGTCTGTTAAGCACCATGTGTCACAGATGATTGCTGACATTGAGCAGCTAGGACAGATGGGCATCGTCTTCGAGGCTGAGACTTCAGTGTATTTGATCCTATAGTCTCTCCCCGACACTTGGAGTTGGTTCATCATGAACGACAATATGTTGAACCAAGACCAAACTCTTGGAGAGTTGATGTCCACTCTGCGTGAAGTAGAAAATGAGCTCATTAAGGGCAAGAAGTGCGAGGCGCACTTTGCTTCAACATCTATGACTCTGAAGGCTTGGCCCAAGGCGACTAGAGGTGTCAAAAAGAAGAAGCATAAGAAGAAGAGCAAGGCCAAATCGTCAAAGGGTTCTAGGAAACCTAAGGACAAATACCAAGATGTATGTCTCCCGTACGGGAAGCGGGGTCACTGGAAGCGTGACTGCCGCGAGTACAAGGCACACATGAAGGAAATCAAAGCGGGCAAGGCAGTGGCTTTAGGTATATTTGTTATAGAAATAAACATGTCTACTACTAATTTTAAAAATTGGATTTTTTTATTCTGGTTGTGGAACTCATATATATACTGATGTGCAGGATCTGCAGATTAGCAGGAGACTGGCCTCATGAGAGATTAACCTCCGCGTTGGAAATGGGACACAGGTCGCCGTTTTGGCCGTTGGCACTTTTGTTTTGGAACTGCCCTCGGGGCATGTACTTAAACTTTCAGACTGTTATTATGTACCTAGTTTGACTAGGAATATTATTTCTGTATCTATGTTAACCCAATGTGGGTATACTTTTGTATTTAGAAACACTGGGTGTTTTATGTATAAAAATGATATGGAAATTTACACTGCTGATGTAATAATGGTCTTTATATTTTGAATATGAATCAATCTCAAACATATAATGTAACAAACAAAAGGCTTAAAGTAAGTAACAAAGATGAAACTTATATGTGGCATTGTCGTCTGGGACACACAAACAAGACACGTATGTCCACACTTTCGAAGAGTGGGTACTTGGACGGATTTGATCCAAATTTATATGACGTCTGTGAATCTTGTTTGTTAGGAAAGATGCCTAAATCACCTTTTAGTGGTAAAGGTGCACGTGCCACCGAACTGTTAGCCCTCGTTCATAGTGACGTTTGTGGGCCCATGTCTAGCCAGGCTAGAGGTGATCCATGTTGAATCGCTTCAACACTTTGTCAATGTACGTGTTCTGGGAGAGTCCAAGCAGCTTTCTAGATCTATCTCGGTAGATCTTTATTCCTAGAATAAAGGCTGCTTCTCCCAGATCCTTCATGGAGAATTTTAATGAAAGCCAAGCTTTCACCGATGTTAACATGGGAATGTCATTGCCAATAAGCAATACATCATCAACGTAAAGGACAATGAATTTCAGTGCACTCCCACTAACCTTCTTATATACACAAGGATCATCCTCGTTTTGCACGAAATCATATTCTTTTATGATCTCATCAAAACGTTGGTTCCAAGAACGCGATGCTTGCTTCAATCCATAAATGGATCGATTTAACTTACAAACCTTGTTTGCAAGTCTAGGTACGACAAAAACATCAGGCTGTTACATATAAACATCCTTCAAAAGGTTTCCGTTAAGGAAAACGGTTTTGACGTCCATCTGCCATATCTCGTAATCGAAATATGCAGCAATAACAAGCATTATCTGAATGGATTTAATCATGGAAACGGGTGAAAAAGTTTCATCGTAATCGACACCATGTCATTGATGATACCATTTCGCTACAAGCCTAGCTTTGTACGTTTGTACGTTGCCATCCATGTCGGTCTTCCTCTTGAAGACCCATTTGCCACCAATAGGCTTTACGCCTTCTGGTGCATCAACCAGTGTCCAAACTTGGTTGGTGTACATGGAATCCATTTCGGAATTCATGGCATCTTGCCATAAACCGGAGTCGATACCTTGTATCGCCTTCTCATACGTAGCCATCTCGTCTTCCTCAATAAGATTAATATCCACATGAGGTGAGATCAAAAACCCATACCTCTCAGGTTGTTTTCTGACTCTCTCCGACCTACGCGGTCCTTATGTATTTGAAGATTATGGTACAGTCTCATCCCTGATGGACTGTTCATGTTCCGTTAAGGATTCTGTGCCAGGAACAGTATCACTCCGATTTTCATCGAGTTATACTTTCCTCCCACTTAACACTGCATTTAGGAATTCCTTCTCAAGGAAAATCGCATGTAGAGCAAAAAATACTTTGTTCTCTTGTGGATGATAGAAGTAATATCCTTTGGTTTCCCTAGGATATCCTACAAATAGGCATTTATCCTATTTGGGTTCTAGTTTGGTACCTTCCAAACGTTTGACGTATGCCCAGCAACCCCAAATCTTTAGGAATGAGAAACCCGGTTTCTTTCCTGTCCATATTTCATACGGAGTCTGTTGAACAGACTTTAACTGAACCTTATTCAAAATAATTATTGCACTGTTCAATGCATATCCACAGAAGGAAATAGGTAGCTCTGTGCGACTCATCATAGACCTTACCATATCTAACAAAGTTCGATTTCTCTGTTCGGATACACCTTTTAATTGCGGTGTTCCAGGAGGAGTCCACTGTGAAAGAATACCATATTCTTTTAAGTAATCAAGAAACTCATTGCTCAAGTATTCGCCACCACGGTCCGACCGTAATGTCTTAATACGTTTGCCGGTCTGTTTTTCTACTTTGTGCCGAAACTCTTTGAATTTCTCAAAAGTTTCCGACTTGTGTGTCATAAGATACACATAACCAAAACGCGATGCATCATCCGTAAATGTTACGAAGTATTCATATCCACCTTTAGCCTGGCTAGACATGGGCCCACAAACGTCACTATGAATAAGGGCTAACAGTTCAGTGGCACATGCACTTTTATGGCTAAAAGGTTATTTAGGCATCTTGCCTAATAAATATGATTCGCAGACGTCATATGAATTTGGATCAAATCCGTCCAAGTACCCACTCTTCGAAAGTGTGGATATACGTGTCTTGTTTATATGTCCCAGACGACAATGCCACATATAAGTTTCATTTTTTTACTTACTTTAAGCCTTTTGTTTGTTACATTATATGTTTGAGATTGATTTATATTCAAAAAATAAAGACCATTATTTGCATCAGTTGTGCAAATTTCTATATCATTTTTATACATAAAACACCCAGTGTTTCTAAATACAAAAGTATACCCGCATTGGGTTAACAAAGATACAGAAATTATATTCCTAGTCAAACTAGGTACAAAATAACAGTTTATAAGTTCAAGTACATGCCCCGATGGTAGTTCCAAAACATAAGTGCCCATGGCCAAAACGGCAACTCGAGTCCCATTTCCAACACGGAGGTCAATCTCTCCTGAGGCCAGTGTCCTGCTAATCCGCAGATCCTGCACATCAGTACATATGTGAGTACCACAACCAGAATCAAAAATCCAATTCTTAAAACTAGAAGTAGACATGTTTTTTTATATAACAAATATACCTGAAGCCGGTGTCTTGCCCGCTTTAATTTCCTTCATGTGTGCCTTGTACTCGCGGCAGTCACTCTTCCAGTGACCCCGCACTGCAAGCATACATCTTGGGATTTTTCCTTGGGTTTCCCAGAACCCTTTGACGATTTGGCCTTGCCCTTCTTATTATGCTTCTTCTTCTTAACACCTCCAGTCGCCTTGGGCCAAGCCCTCGGAGTCTGAGATGTTGAAGCATAGTGCGCCTCGCGCTTCTTGCCCTTAAGAAGCTCATTTTCTGCCTCAAGCAGAGTGGACATAAACTATCCAATAGTTTGTTCTTGGTTCAACATGTTGTAGTTCATGATGAACCCACTCCAAGTGTCGGGGAGAGACTGTAGGATCAAATCCACTGAAGTCTTAGCCTCGAAGACCATGCCCATCTGTCCGAGCTGCTCAATGTCAGCAATCATCTGTGAGACATGATTCTCAACAGAATTACCCTCTGACATTCAAGCGCGGAAGAGCTTCTTCTGCAACTCGTATCTTTGCGATCTAAGGTTAGATTGGTGGAGATCGTGCAACTTCGCCATCATCTCATAGGGATCCAACCCCTTGTTTTGACGATGGAATTGCGGAGTCGTAGCGGCAATCATTATCAATTGAGCAGTCACATTATCATCGCTATGAGTCTTCCAAAGCTCTAGCTCAAGCAACTAATCAGGGCGGGGCTTAGGCCCAATAGGTCGCTCTAAAGTATAGAGTAACTTCTCGGATCCTATAATAATTATGAGATTCATATCCCAGTCCTGAAAGTTTGTGCCATTAAAGACGTTGTCGCCCATGAGAATATCCATAATGCTTAACTTTCCAGTCATCTTAACTGTAATAATCCAACTATTCGATTAACGATGTAAGGGTACAGTCTAACTGTTACAAGAAAATAATAATATATTAGTCCAACTAATAAAATAATTGACGAAATAATTTTGAAAGCGTGTAAAACTAAATATTTGAACGAAATTGCAAATTCAATACTAGCCTCCCACTATTTTTCGGCGAGCCTCTAACCCTCTGTTGAGTACTCAGGAAACCTAGTTTCCTAGTGGGCTAGGATCCCATTAAATAACACACAACCTTGACTTTGGCCAACAAGCTGTATGATATTTAACTAGGTAGATCTCTAAGATCAATTGGATCTCATCCAATTCCTAGATCCGGTAGGTGGACCTCCAAGTCTGAAACATATATACAATATATATGCCAATATATCCAATATATTTTCCTAACCTTTTTCCTTTGAATCAACTAAGCATTGGCTTTGGCACAACAAGCTTAATGATTCCAGTTAAGCGGGACCCATTGACTTTGGAAAGCTTCGTAATCGATGTCGATGGACAAGAAGTGATCTTGACTTTGGCCAACAAATCACAACTTGGACAAGACACACGATATGCAACAAAGCCTTCATGATTCAAACACATCCGCGATGGACAAAGGTCTTGACTTTGGCCAACAAACCAGTCCCAATCTTGGATCTTGAGTAAGAATCACTTAATGGAAGGAAAACGCTTAATATTTTATTGAGGGTTTTTCGCGTAAATTGGCAACCAATTTATTAAATTTGTTAGGTCTCATCATACACCCTTAAACATGCATTCTAAAAGCATAATAAGGCGCGAAAATAAATTAATAACGATATGCGGATGGATATCTCACAGATTGTTCCTAGAACAAATCACTCCCTTTCATCTCCCCGGCTAGCACTATTCTTACTTCTACCCAATTACATAATACAATCAGAGAAACCTCATTAACATTGAGGGGAATTAGGTGAGAAGAGAATTACAAAGAATCAAGAGAGATAAGGCTGGACACGCAGGTCCAATTTAATAAATTCTAAATTTACAACAATTTCCAAAATTGCCCTTCCTTTCTAATATCCATCCGATATATGTTATTCATTCAACACATCCATGTATTCACACAAAGCATGTTATTCAATCAATCTAATCCAATTAATTAATCTTGAATAAAGTGATCATCCAATGTTCAAACAACGATTTGATTTTGCGCGAGTCCTACTCGTTTGAGAATAAGTACTCAAAGTACGAATTCTTGAATTATATCGAACTACAATTTAAATCTAATTTAATTCGTATTCAATACTAATTCCATATTTAATTCTAAATTAAATAACTACACTTCTTAATGCGCCTTTATGACTTAGATTCCAAATCTAATCTAAATGGGTCTCAAAGCCCAATTACATCCAATGTAGTTTAATTAAACTCCAATGGGCTTTCAATTAATATCTTAAGGCATGGACTTTGGTCAATATGGGTCAAACCCAAATACCAAAGCCCATTCAAGGAATCACCCTTATTTGCCAAGAAACCAATTTAGGCCCATTAGGCCCAATTAAACATTAAAAGGCCATTAGTTATATTTGGACTTTATGGAATGGTTTAGGCCCAATTTGGATCCAATCCAATTGACCCAAACCAACTTGGCCCAACCAAGTCCATAAGTCCCAAATACAACATATAAAAGCCCAATTCCAAATTAGCCCAATTTATTAAATGCTAATTTTCCAAAATTCATAATTTAGTAAATCAAAGTGTTTAGCCATGATTAATCTTTTAAATTAACATTTCCAAAATATTAATCTAATCCATTAATCATGCTTATCATCATATACACATGTCCAACATTATTGAATTAAAAAATCATCTCATTACATGCTCAATAGCTCACCGCATTCATAGGGGTTTTTAATTCGATTTGTTTTCAATCAGATTGAATTACAAATCAACATTTCCCAAGTCTTTAAGCTCATCCAATGATCAAAAGAAAAAAAAATACCATGACTTAGGGTTTCATCATGCATTCGGCCAAGCCATTAATTTGGGGAAAAAATAATCCAATTCATTTTTCATGAAATTGATCATGCATAACACTATGTTATCATCATTCAAGCATACTCAATCAATCAATTTTATCAAATCATGCTCAAATCATTTTTACCAAAATTTTAACATAAGAACCCTAACATTTTTCATGCTCAAATTAGGCTCTGATACCATTGTTGGTTTCTAAAGTGTTCCAAGATCATTCAAGCATAAAAAAAATATGTGAATACATAAAGAAGTATGGCGGAATCATACTTACAATGAACGACTTTAGGATGCGTCAAACACAACATTTTGCTCCTTGAAGGTCACGGCCAAGCCCCAAATTTTGTTGAAGATGAAGAAGCTCCAAGCTTTGAGAGGATTCCAAGCTCTTAAGATGGTTTCCCTATCACCTTTAATGATTCTTGAAGTGTGCTAGCAAGTAAAGAAAAGAAAAAAATTTCCTTGTTCTTGGTTGAAGACTCACGGCAATGAGAGCTAGGGAGAGAGAGAGAGTTTTTTCTTTTGTTGATTTTTGTTTCCAAAACAAAATTATAACTAAAAAATGTTTTACGAAAGTTTGGTATATGGCTTTCAAAAAGTCAAAACCATTTTGGAGCCAAAATGGCAATTAAAGCTCTCAACAACCAACATCATGAATATTGATAAGTTGTCATTCACCAAAATGTGACTTGACATCCATCACTAAAGTGACATGTGATGTGACGAGCGATGTGACTTGCGGCCGCACTTGATTCAAAATTGGAGTGGCCTCGCAAACACATTCTGAGCTCGGGTTCGTTAATTCCGAATTAACGAATTTTCCGTTGCGACGTAATTAAATCAAATTTAATTAAATAATAATGCCAAGCAAAATTACTATTCACATCGCTAGCGAATTAATTCTAAATTAATTCGTTAGCCCGAATTAAAATCCAATTTTAATTCCGCGTCGAAATCTAATTTCGTTAATATATCGAATATATTATTTTATCGATTAATTTCGAATTAATCGTTCTCTCTCTTCAAATAGTATTTTATCCCAGATAAAATATCTCCGTAATTAATCCCAGATTAATTAAGTTCGATTCATTCGTCATCGGTGAATCTTCAGGAAGCAACCCAAAGATCCCTGGATATGTTGGCAGTAAATCCGGTCGTCGGACTATCCGAACACGTACGTACCTCGTACTACATTTTTACCGATTTACGAGACATGGTTGGCTTCTAGCAAAGTACCGTGCCTACCCAATTCTCCAGAAATATTCTTAATGGAATATATAACCTATGTCAGGCGTAGTATACATAGTATTACGTATAGCGATCCAGTATCAGATGTCACATGCAAGGCCTGGGGCTGGAATAGTGTCTGCCCCGTACGAAGCATATATCGAATTACAAGCAACTAGTCTCTTTAATCGGATAATCATGACCTTGTCATATTATCCCGATGGTTGCAACTATTTAGAGTATCAGCTATGTATCCCTGCGTGATCATCATCTCCACATGACTGAACTGATACTTCCATCTTGACATCACACCCAATACACTACGATTCTCAATAAACCCAGAAGAGGCGTACACAGAACCTGTTAAAGTCCTGGATGACCAAAACCAAAGCGTATTGATTGTCGCAAGTACTAGCGATGTAAGTCTCAGGTTAAGACCAAATACACCTACCTTGATGCGGATTCCCATAGACACATAGTCATACTACCAATGAGATTCCGCGGGGTCTATCCAGAGCGAAGCTGTTTCCGTACCATCGGTAAACACAACCTCCTATCACACTTGCATAAGTATCCAATACTTAAATATATGAGAACTATGATGTTACGCTTCCATAACACGCACAAGTGCGATACTAGTCTATTCCGCATTATTGATGTCCAGTCTCGATAATACTACGACTATGGATATTTAATGATTAAACCTTTATGGATTGATATTTTCTCATATCTTATAATCCAGAACTAATCATTGGGATTTTTATCATTTATATATTCAAGTAATCAAATTACAAAATGGTAAATTGCAATTTCATTGCTACATAATTAATTTGTACAAAAACCACAATGTCTTTTACAAATAGTGACGCTATGGGTCATAATTTTCTAACAAAATCTAGGGAATTTGGGAGATATTTAACTTATTTGGCCATTTTGAGCTATTGGGCCAAATGAGAAATGTAATGGGCTTACAAGTTGGGCTCATCACCTTAATCTAGGCCATTCCCGAAGTTTACTGTAGCAGCTGCGAAAATCTCAATGTTTGACATATTTCTGATTCGAATTTGGAAATATATTCAACATGAAAGTATTAGGTATCGGTTTTAGATTTTCGAAGATATAAATTTCATAAAAATCGAAGACCTTATGAAAAATTTACGACTCAAATACCATGGGCTGTCCGGATTTAACCTTGGAATGAATTCTGTATCTAAACTACGAAGAATTTTCCAAATATCAGAAAAGTCATTTCGTGAATGTATACGTGTTTGTACATGATTTATATCATGTATCATGTGTCCCATAACATAATAGTCGTCAAGATTACCGGGGTGTTATAAATTATCCCCCCTTAAAAAGGATTCGTTCTCGAATCCCTTCTGACGTTGAACTTTTTTAGGCCCATTTTGGTTTGAAGATATCTGGTCTTTATTACTCTTATCTTTCTTTACTTGCTTTCTGTTATTCTGCTTAAGAACTTGATACTGTGACTTCCAGAAATCTTTCATCTTAATATACTCTATTTCATTCTTGTAAGTGAATGCTTAATGTTGGTAGTTCGTGTCATATATCTAGCCTAATCGTAGATGTGTCACTCTTAATGAAAGTTATCCTTTATAAAATTCTATCTATTTCTTGTTTCACACTATATAATGTCGCGAACTGTGTATTAGAAATACATAATTTCTCATGATCTGAACTTAAGTTCTTTTTGAACTGGTGCCCAAGTGAATCACCTCTTTCTGTCTAACACTCTATGACTGTATTTTACTTTATCTCCTCATTTTCTTTAAGAGTTTGATATATCTTTAGATTTCCCAAAAGATCACTAATCTCATTATTGCATACTTAACTTGTAAGGTCCTACACGAATTTGATGCATTCGTGCTAATATGGTCATATATGCGACTGTTCCAACTGAATCATTTATCCTCAGTTCTTATATCTCTTGCCATGATCATAATAATTCTTAAATATCACTTGCGGCTTCTGCTACTCTTCACACTTAATGAATCACTATTGTATTTTGTACTACATCTGATAACTTTCGCTTCCTTTGACTTTAAGCGTAGCTCGAGTTCTTCTATCTCTTTTATAATATATCTCCTTTTATAAACTTATTGAGCGTATCTTCCATCCATTCTTATCTAACGCCTTAACATTTTTAGAGGTGATTATGTTTCCTATCGTTAGGTTTCTTCAGGTTCTACCATAGTTCTGGAATATATACAAGGACAATCTTTGTTTCTAGTAAAAACAATCATACTTAATACATTTCCAGTTTCACCTGCTCAACTTGAACTTAACATTTATCCTCTTAATTTAATTGCTCAGCTATCTATTTCCTCTTCGCTAACTTTCAACTACTTACGGGCTCCGTTCTCTAAGTTCTTCTATCTCTACCTTTAAATTCATTGCTAATAAAAATCTGATTATTCGTCGTTACACCAACTTGTTCTCTTAGCATGATTATACTTTAAAATATCTTACTTCAGTTATACACATAGTCTTAATCTGTCAGGTGTTGCCCTATTCTCAACGATATCTACATACCAACTTTCTTTAGACGTCTTCATGTTATACCTTAATAAATCTGTTCTAAGTTGTACTTTGTCTTGTTTCTTAGCTAAGTACATAGTATGGGAACTATGGGTTATACTTGCTACCTTCCTTCTTTTTCTATTTGATAGAATTCCAATCTTATTTCGACACTTAGAAAGCTTTCTATTTTGAACTCAACCACTAAAAGTCCATCTAGAATTTATACACCTCTGTCATTGTTTATCTAGTGTATTATCTATTGTCGTCTTATCTCGATAGTTCCATCACCAAACATTTTTCTTGCTGTCTTATACATCTTCTTTCCTGTTCTAATCTATACCTAGAACTTTTGTGGTCTATGTCTATGTCTCCTTACCCGAAGGATATCTTCTTTTACATATCCCTAATTACTTCTAATGCTGATTCTTTTGTATTCATATAGTTACATAAATATTACGTTATCTCTCCATTTCTCCATCTAGACAACTTCTTTTCTAAATCTTTTACTTTGAGCTATCTTTCTCTTCTATTTTGCTCTTGTACTAAATCTAAAGGTTTTATGTTTTGGTCTTCTTTCACTACACATTTACTTATTTGTGGCAGTATCTCGAGGTGAACATCGAGGTCTTTCTTTCCTGCTGTTGTCTAACGAGGGTTGTGAGGATGGGAATTTGTCCTGAAATCTTTCTGGTTTTGGTGATCTCACCCGTGTTGTAATTGCACATGCTGCTCATCTATGAGCCTAGGATTCCCGTGTTTACATATCTGATGTCGGATCCCACACTAAGGTACTTCTGTTAGGTACTATTTGAATTTCCTTCTTTGACTTTACTCCTTATTCATTTTTTACTATTGGTCTTACTACCTCTTACCGAGAGCTTTTTTTAGGGTCATGCTCTTTCAAACTCCTATCGTACTACCTCTGTTATTCTTCCTACTAATCTCAGTTTCTTAACCTTCTAAGTCATTAATTCATCTGGAAACTCTACATCATCTTTGACAAGTTAAGGTAATACCACTAATACTTTTGGTCGGGTTACTATTCTCTTACTAGTCCTTCCATTCTTGTATAATATGGGGCTCTTTAAAAATCATATCTTTAACTATGGGGGTCGTTCTCTTAGTTTCTTACTCTGGCTCATTACTCCTTTGAGCCTTTAGTTTCTTGAAGGTTGTCTGTTCTACGATAGGATGGGTTATTTCTTCTAGATTCAGCTAGACTTACTATGACTTCGGATTATTCTATCTCGTACGAAATATTACTATCTCATGATTATTTTCTAGGTTCTGTTGAACTTCATGATTCGGATATCTTGCTATATCGAAATCTGTCCATATACTTCCTAGAGTAGAGCTACTGGAAAGAAAATTTATCGTTCGTTCTGTTGGAATATGTATCGGCTCTTCCTTATCTTAAGGTTCCAAAACTTTTACCAATTATTCTGAAGTTTCCATTTATGTTGTTGTCTTCTAGCTACGTTACCTATGTCACTAAGAATACTGAACTCCCTTGTCTCTTTCCGTATCATTCTTTATTATTTCCAAATATTATCTTTTGGCTCTAAATCGTGCTGTCGAGGCAAGTGATGATTCATTCTTATTGGCTACTCCTAGACTTCTGCTCTCTATCCTTGTTATAGGCTACAACTATGCCATTTAATCTTACTATATGTACTGGTACTAATGTTATTCCTGTATGTCTCCAACCTCACAGATCTATCTGTTTAAACTCAGACGTATTCCTACTGGCAACAGTTTGGCTTATTAGTTTCTTTCTAGTACTACAAACTTGACATCTTGACTTGTGTCAGGTTCTTTCTCTATATCTTTAGAAATCTCTTTGGTTCTTTTCTGGGTAAACCACCTCTCGAGGTCTGTTGTCCCTATCTCAAAATACAGTATTACAAGTATTGGGCTTTCTTTACGGTTACCTTTATCTAAGTTGGTACAGGATGGGGCAAGAATATACTTTTCAATAGATGTCGGCGTCATTGTTCAGGTACTTTATGTCATGGTAGAGTCTATTACTCATGTAATATAGGTATGAGATAGACTCTTTCAGGAAAATTTATCCCACCGGTATTACTGAGGGGTAAGGATCTGGGTAGCTTAGGGCCATATCTATGTCGGGCTTCTTGGGGTAAGGTAACTAATCGTGTCTGCTTACGACCTTCATTTATTTGATTGCGAGCCTGGGTTTGAGGATCTAGAATCTCCTCATCGTTTTGGCTTCTCTTGTCTATTTGAACTCCCTCGTTTAATCCTGATTTCTTACTTCTTTTATCTTTTTGACTATCATTGGTTACTCTGGGAACTTGCTATCTAAATGAGGTACTTAAGGCTATTGGGTCTATTTGAAAGAATTTCTGATGTGGGAATGAGTCTTAGTAGGAAGGGAGGAATCTTACGAGAAGGGAAGGGACCTTACTTAGGTTTACTTGACATTTTTCTCATGCTCAGGCTTATTCCATTCTCTTTACAACTATATGTTCTGGTACATCCTTATTTATCTATTTATGTATCTTTATCTTTTATTGGATCTAGTTGCCTAAACATCTATGTACCATTCTTTACTTTTCTTATAGCTTTCTCTTTCTCTTTTAGTCTCTATGGTAAATATTCTTAGAACTTTACTATCTAGTTTCGTAACTTGTCTTGAACTTCTGCTAGTAAACCGATATAACTACTGAAGGATTCTCAGCTAGAATATGGATCATGCTTGCTTTCAGTCGAATGAAAAATCTACTAGATTTGGAAATTATACTAACATGTCTATAGAACCTGAGGACGCACTCGAGGATCAGATACTATAGAGGTAGTTATTCACATAGTAGTATCTCGGGCATACTACGTATAGAAGACCCAACACTCTACCCACAGCAGTCATTGACTCCCTAAACTATTCTCTGATACCATATTTGTAACATCCATCTCCTGGAGATGCTACCGGTAGGGAATAGGCTGACCTATCCCTCTGAGCCTCTGACTATGTGACTGTGATCATTACTACTGAACTCATCTCGAAGACAAATTCATACATGGGGCCCTTACTAAGTGTGTAAAAGTAAGTCTTTACTTAAAATAATATAAATGAAAAGTCAACTTAGAAATAGAGTGTCCACTCAGAGATTTGGATTATGGCTGGCCTTACTCACTTGCCGAAGGAAATTACGGTTTATGCGATAATCTATAATCGATAAACTTGGTTAGAATATAAGATGTGAATCGTGTTTTGGAATTAAGCTGAGTTTCTCAACTCAACATGTCTATAAATATCATTTAACGTACTATATTTGTGACTAGTTATAAGGTGTGTATATGTGTTGATATGAACCCTTTGGGTGGCCTCTAACACCCTAAAATGAAACCGGAATGGCTAAAACTATTTTCTGAAAAACAAGTCACGCATCGAGACGCTCACACAAGTAGCTTGGCAGTGAACATCTTATGGTTTCACGTCACGATGCTAGGGTCTAGGCGTCATGACTCTCACATGCGTCGTGACGCTAAGTGTTGAGCGTCGCGATGTCCATCAAACAGAGTCGAGGCAGTGAGCTTCCTCTGCTTTTTGTGTCACGATTCTAGTCCATGGGCATCACGATGCTCACATTTCAGAACCGAATCATGGAGAAATTTTCAAGTACGAGTCATGATGCCGGGGGTTCACGTCGCGACACTAGCCTGTTTTCAGGACCCAAAATCAATCCCTCAATGAATTAGGTTTTAGAAATGTAATTTTTTTATAAAATCCAAACTATGTTATTTTTTTAGATTGATTTTATAACTATGTGTATGGTTTTCAACCATCGATTTAGTGTCGACCCCTCAGGTTTAGCATCACGGGTTTACTCAAATAGGCTATGGTCAATAATCACCCCCATAGGCTCAGTAGTTCAGTTACAACTCAGTTCCATGTGCTTACACGGTGTTAGGTCCCGCTAATTAGTGTTTCAGCTCCTCAGACCATTATACTGGTATACATTTTCAATTTATAAATATGATTCTATATGTTTTAGTTTTCAGGCATGCCCAATGATTTTCAAAATCTAAACCATGATTTTTCACATATAATTTAGATGTTTCTGACATTTAGCTCAGATTTTAGTTCATGTAAAGGGTTTTCAGATTTACATGAATATGTTTTCAGATTTACATGACACGATAAGTTTTATGTTTTTAGAATACATTATGTTATTAGATAGCCAATCTCAGTTCATATAGCTCATGGTTTTAGGTAGGTCATGCAGATCCAAGATCAGATCATGTTAGTGTAGTTTTAGATCATGTTCAGTTCATGGAATCATTTTCAGTTCAAATAGTTTCAGGATAAATCATGTAAGACCAATTTTTTATCAGTTGTCAGTAATCCACTCAAATAGATCATGAATAGGCAATTCAGATTTAGGATAGTATTACATGTCAGTTTAAGGTTCACGTATTCCAGTTCATGTAGCCATTACCAGATTTCACAATCCATCCACTAGTTACAATAGAACCAAGCTACCACATGTTTGGGTCGGCTCTGCCACGAGTATGGGTGGTTTGGTTATAGCATGCCTCGATTTTGTGCCACAATCATGCTTTCAGATTCAGTCTCCTAGCTTATGCATTCAGTATATCTAACAGTCCACCACAAACATGTTCACAGTTTACATGCAGTGTTTAGTTCAGACATTCAGCATTATGACCGGTGTAAACACACACGTATAACGCAAGCGCACGTATCGTTCAAGTAGTATAAAAATATCGATCCCACGATGACTTAATTCCTACTGTTGTTATTAATTATTGAATCTATTATTTACAAATATCTAATTGAGGGTGAAGATAATGATTGTTTGATTGGTTGAAAGTGGTTTTACAAAATAAATAAATAAATAAAAAGACAAAAGAAAATACTAAGGAAAATAACAAAAGACACAAAGATCTAGGGTTGTGAATCATTCTAATATCATTTTAAAGATGAAGTGGTTATTTTAAAGTTGGGTAATATATTGATATACTAACCTAGAACACTAAATTATGTGTAAGCCTCTGTCGATGGTCAGACACAAATACCCAGTGTAACCCAATTGAACCATATGTCTATGTCAACCAAATTATCTGGATTCATTAAGTTTAAGTCCCAATTATGGCTACCCCCGCCCGACAGGTATATTCCTATCCTGTAAGGAAATCTATTAAAGGGTTTTCTATCCTCAAGGAAGATCGTGGGCTATTGAGTCTAAGGCTGAAACCTAAAATCCATATGTCTAGTTCATTTTAGATTTACCAAATAAATTTTATTATTGGCTAGTTAATGAAAAAGCATTAAATTTAAGACTCAATAAATAAATCTTTATATTACCCAAGCTATAATCTAACCCTTATAAAACGGTGATATTGGATTTCATCACAACCCCAGATAACTAATTTAGTTACAACACATAACTAGGGCTAATAACAACTTGAAAATAAAAGACATAAAGTAAAATGTGGTAAAGTAAATACTGAAAAGAAATTACAATAAAATAAAATGCTAAGGTAAAAGGAATTACTTTTACTACTACTGATTTAGATATCTCCCATAAAATAATATATAAACTTGTGATTTTCTCCAACCGGCCATATAGGCGGTAACCTGATTAAGTCAAATTAAGTCCAACCAGCCATAAAGGCGGAACCAAAATTAAATTACCAACCGACCAATCTGGCGGTATCCTTTATTAGTCAGGTTTTAAAAAGTGAATATATTATTTTTAAGGGAGATTAATCTAAATAGTAACAGTAAAAGAATTACCTTTCACCCTAGCTGGAGAAGTTACCTCCTCATGGTAAATAGTAAAAACTGTAAAAAGTAAAAAGTAAAAATTAAATTACTATTAATACAAAACGTAATTAAAATTATTTACAAAACTAAAAATTAAAAAACTAAAAAAAACTAAAAAAAACTAAAAACTAAAGAATCTAGAGAGAGAAACTCTCTCTTTAGATAGAATATAAGAGAGAGAGTGGTGCACTGAATTCTGAAATCTCGAGCTCAATTTATAGGCCTCGGTAGGCTTCCAGCGTCGCGACGCCAAGGACCTCAGCGGCGCTACGCCAAGTTTGTCGACGTGGCACGCTCTGGTTCGCTGGTTTGAAGATTCTGGATAAGCTGATAAGGTGACACGTGGCAGAGTGGTTGGGCTTCAATTATTGTGACACGTGGCGGCTTCTGATTGGTCGCTGAGATTCTTATCCGCCACGTGTCAGATAAGGATAGGATATCCAATAATTGATGTTGACGTGGCGGTGACGTGGGAAAGAGACTGTCGGCACCGTAGAATTGCGACACGTGTCACTTCCTGATTGGCTGATGATGATGTGGCACGACACGTGGCGATTTGACTTGTTGACTTGCTGACGTGGCTGATGACATGGAATGACACGTGGAACACGTGGCGATGATGACTGTCGGCACCGTAGGATGCTGACACGTGGCACGGCGCATGTTAGCAAATCGGCTGTGATGGTGACACGGCGCATTTTAGCAAAGTCAAACTTTTCTCAGATTCTGATTTGTGGACCCGGTGCACGTTAGCACTGTTCGGCGCATTTTCGACGTCGCGACGCGTAAGGCTTGGCGGCGCGACGCGCTTAAGACCAAAATATCCCTGTTGACGCATTTTTGTCCGTTTTTGCCCCAAATTGCCTCCAATGCTTTCCAAACTTTATTTATCTGCAAAATAACACAAAATACATCAAAACGTTCACAAAACTCGCGAAACTATACAAAATATTTAGTTAAATGAGTGGGAAATAGTGATATAAATACCACTCATCACACCCCCAAACCTAACATTTTGCTAGTCCTCGAGCAAAACATAGAGTAAAATAACATAAATAAATTAACTAAGCCACTTTCGTAGGGATCACGATTGCATTTAGCATATGCAACAAGCCTTAAACCCCTAGGTGTCCCTAGTGGACGAGTTGTAGTCTCGTGAGGGTTTACAGCAATGATACCCACAAACATTTTACAAAAGTAAAAAGGTAGTAAAACTAATGCACACAAAAGCAAAAAGAAAGCGAAAAGAGAATAAAAGTTGTACTCAGAGAATGTTTAGTAACAAAGTTAGAGGAACCTTCAAAATGCATATCTCTACTAAAATCCTTTTATTTGAACAACATACCTAAGTCAGACTCAAAGTGTGTGTGTGAATAGTCCAGTAAATAGCTTCGATTATAAGTTATCAACTTAGTGATTTTGTCTCAATTCTCAATAGTTAATAGGTAAACCAATCTGAGTATCTAAAATAGTTCTGTCTACCATAATCAACTCAGGTGAGGTATGTAATTTTTCTGATTTTCAGATTTTTTTTTTTCTTTTTATTTTTCTATTTTTTATTTATATACAATATCTTCCGTCTATGTAGCGAGTGTTGGGTCGGTGACTCCCAAACCAGTTGGCTTTAGGGCACCAGGTGTTAAGACACCCCTACGGACTAATTACCCAGACTTCATATATAAATATATATTTTTTTGCAGCATCTCCGATCCATGTAACGAGCTTTGGGCCAGTGACTCCCAAACCAGTTGGTTTTAGGGCACTAGGTGTTAAAACACCCTTACAGACTTAATAACCCGGATCTTAGATGCTTTATTTTTGTACAACAGAATTTTTTTTTTTTTTTTTTTTTTACATACCCCACATAATAATAATTGTTGTAGACAAAAACAGATGCTCAGATAAACGGTCATTCATTAACCACCGATTATTTTAACTAGTCACTTTGTTAAATCCTTATTATCTAACTACTTATTAAACTATTTTAATAGTGCATGCGAGTCTGATCTAGATAAGAAATTCAAATTAGGGAATAAGTGTGTAATTAAACATTTATCTTTTCCAAAACTTTTAACTAAATAAACAATCAAATCATCGGACTTTTTATGGATTTTTAAAATTTCTGATTTTTTTTTGGATTTTCGATTTTGAAAACACACAAATAAACGAAATACGGAAATAAAATTACTAAAATTAAACGGAAATCATGCAAAAACGAAAAAAAATTTTAACGGAATCTTGTTGCATAAATGAAAAATTTTAACGGAAAGTGTTAACACAAAAGTTTTGCACCCCCAAACCTAAATTAAGCATTGTCCCCAATGCGTTCAAAACATAAACAAAAGGTAGGAACAATGGTACCGAGTTTATGCGTCAGTCTCCTCCTTATCACTGTCGTCAGATGGTGGGTCAGGGAACTCTGGAACAGTAATGTGCAAATCATTTGCCATTTGTTGTAGTGCATGGCCGATTGCTCTGTTATATTGAAGCATATAATCCACACGAGATCCCAGATGACGAACTTCCTGAGAATTAGTGCGAGGCCTTGATGATCTTGGTGGTGGCTGAGGTGGTTGTTGTTGCTGCTGTGCGGAAAAAGATGCTCCAGCTTGAGCTTGTCTCTCTGTGCGTAACTGCTGGATAATTCTGGCGGTAATTGCTGATGTGGGTTGCGTCAATTCCTCCATTTGTTCAATAGGAACCATGGCCTGTGTGCATAAGGATGATATCAGATAGTAGTAGAATAGTCCAGCCTGTGTCGATCTGGCAGCCCAAGCAATGTTGGTCGATATCAGTTGGCCAACATTAATCGTATATCCCTTCAGAATGCAGTATAACAAAATCATACGTTCCTTCGTGACATATGTGATATGCGATCCTGGTAACAAGGTCCTAGTCACGAAATGGAACCAAACTTTTGTCTCAGGCTTCAGCATCTTTGAACTCATCTTCATATATTCTCCAGTGCTACTCATGACCCAAGCAGCATTTGGAACACATAAAGTTTCTGTGAGATGAGTGATATCAATGTTCTCCATTACCGCAGAATACTCATCTTCCTCCATCTCAGGAATATGATAAAATCTGTTAATCGTTGAGGAATCAAATATTATCTTTCGACCTCTCACCATTACCACACACGCACGATGCTCATAAGCATTTGCGTAAAACTCCCGCACAATAGCTGTATAGGCTGGGTGAGGCTGCTGACAAAGCTTTCGCCAGTGCCGATCTGCGATAATCCTGTCAATATCTGGAAATAACCCTGGGTTGATATCAAATCCCCTCTCCATAATGTGGTGTTTCCGAGTTATTCTTTCCTCATATCTCTTCTCCGCATCGGCTGATACGAATTTAAAATCATCGAAAGTAGGTGCGGCAGAAGTCGATGCCCTGGATCTTTTCAGCGGCATTTTCAGAAATTCGGCAGAGTTTCCGCTAAAATTGCAAATTTCACCCAATAACACAACCTAATTCAATCACAAATTCTCCACCCTTCGCCTCCAAATCTACGATTCAGTCCAATCAACACTTCCTCAATTCCACAATTTCAAATCCGAATCAATCACCAATGTCAATTAATTTTTTTAATTTGCAGATTACCATTCAATATTTGAGTTTGATGTGGACTTGGCAGCAACTGTTCGGCTTGGTGAAGGCTCGGCGGCTGCTGGTTGGTTCCGGCGAAGACACGGTAAAGGTTACAGCTGGTAGATCTCGATCAAATGCTCGACGACTGGTGGTCTCGGCTCTGTTGGTTCTCGGTGGTGAGTGTCTCGGCTGTGACTCGGTGAAGGAAAGGCTCAGTTACGGTGATGAAGGTTCGGCAAGGATGAAGATGGTTTCAGTCTCAACGGTGGTGGCTAATACTCGGCGAGACAGTGGCAGTTCGGCTCGGCAATGGACCGGTCTGTCTCGATTCAGGTAGCTCACGGTCGGTATGGGTTTGTCTCGGCTTGCTCTCAGTTTGGTAGATCTCGGCGATGGCTCTCGGCTTGGGTAGATCTCGTTCACGGTGGGGATGAGGTGGTTGTGAATTGAGAGAGAATGGTGAGATCTGTGAGGGAAATGGGTAGTCGAAACCGGCGATGGTGAAGGTCGGCTCGGTCAAGATGGAGATTTTGGTGATGGTGACTGATTTCGAAGAGAAGATGATGATAGGTTTGGCTCTTTGGTGATTGGTTGCGGTTTGGGCGATGAGGGCTAGATGTGGTCGGCTAGATTTGTCGAGATGATGATGGGTGTGGCTCGGCCAAGTGGTCACAGTGAAGGTTCTGATGTCGCGTCGTGACGCGGGATAAATTATTTTTTTTTGTTTTTTTTTGGCAAAATCATATCTTGCGACGGATAAATCCATAGGGACACGTCTCAAGAGCTGACTCCTTACTCGGCCGTCTCTTCTGGATTGACTTTGTATCTTCGTGATTTTTTCAAATGTTTATTTTGAAATAATCCTGCTCGTACTGGCTTGTTTTGTCCTAAAAAATTCCGTTTTTATTTTTCCTGCAAAATTAACACACAAAATTAAAAAGTTCACACAAAATATGAAAACAAATTACAACAAATTGCATGGGTTGCCTCCCTGCTAGCGCTAAATTTTTCGTCTTCAGCCAGACGTGACTGAAATTCATCTGTTAAGGAGGTTTCAATGTCGTTTTGGATGTCCGATTAAAGACAATCCCGTGAGCGTTGCTTTTGAAGGGTCTCTTCCAACGGTAAAGTGGCAAAAAGAGTTTTGTCTCATTCAGTGCTCGTGCCACCTTTTTACTACTTGTGTTCCAGTGGTTCCTGCAAAGAAAGAAAGAAAATCAGGAGGTCTCGTATGATCCTTGACTTGGAATGGAAATTCCATTCTTTCAAGCTTCTGGGTGATATCTTTGATTTGTACTCCCCAAAACAGTGATGTTTCTCATGAATGCTCTGGATCTTTATTAAGGTCAAACATTTGCTCATCCATTTGCTCTGCTTCTTTCTCCACCTTTTCTTCACAGATGTCTTTTAAAATTTATGTATTCAATTCTTCATCTGTCATCTGTGATATACATGCTTCAAAATTGTCAACCTGAGGATATAAAGAAATGTCAGATTTTAGGTCTTCATCCTCTGATATGACTGGAATGGATGGTTCAGGAAGATTTTCTTCAAACATCATGGTAAAGCATGCTCCAAGATCTTCATTTTGAGGATTGAAAGTTTGATCTTCCGTTGTTGGTGCAGTTGGTACAAATAGATCAGCTTCATCCTCGTCAGAGTCTGAATAATAAAAGTCAAATTGAGACTTTGCCGGTTCGGGTTCCTGAACTGATACCTCTGGCTGTTGATACTGCTCAGCCTCCTCCTCTGTTGAAGTGTCATTGTGAAATGATTGGTACTCGAAGGCTTCATCAGTGTCATCCGAAACTGGTTCTTGAGGTATGTAGTCCTGGTTTTCTGTGAATTGTCTCATTTGATCTGTCATCCTCTGAATGAATTCTGATTGTCTCTGAATACTTTCTAATTGATTCTGGCTTGTTTCAAGCATTGAATCCAACTCAAACATATCTTTGAGCATGTTTAACAACTGATTTTCCTCTGATGGTTCTAGTTGTTGATGAAAATCGCTTATGGATGGTGGATAAGATGGAAAATGTGATGGTTTTTCATACTTTGAATGATTCTGAAAATTCTGCCACTCTGAAAGGTATATACATTGATCGCTCGGGTGGTTACCATCACATATTACACATCTCCCCATTTCGTTCTGTTGAGCAAATGTGGTATTGTTTGGTTCTGGCATCCAGTGATAATTGTTGGGCTGGACAACAGGCCTCAGAAAACCGGACTGTTGCTCCCAGATGTGAGGTGTATCTTCTTGTAAAGCTCGTAATCTCTCAATCTCCCAGTAATGTTCCATTTGTTCAATCACCTGAAAACAGAAGAAAGAAATAAAAATTACAGATAAAAATAAAGAAAATTAGATACAAGTAAATTAGATAGCTTCAAAATTAACAACTCAATAAATATAAGTCCCCGGCAACGGCGCCAAAAACTTGACCGGCGTAAACACACACGTATAACGCAAGCGCACGTATCGTTCAAGTAGTATAAAAATATCGATCCCACGAGGACTTAATTCCTACTGTTGTTATTAATTATTGAATCTATTTATTTACAAATATCTAATTGAGGGTGAAGATAATGATTGTTTGATTGGTTGAAAGTGGTTTTACAAAATAAATAAATAAATAAAAAGACAAAAGAAAATACTAAGGAAAATAACAAAAGACACAAAGATCTAGGGTTGTGAATCATTCTAATATCATTTTAAAGATGAAGTGGTTATTTTAAAGTTGGGTAATATATTGATATACTAACCTGGAACACTAAATTATGTGTAAGCCTCTGTCGATGGTCAGACACAAATACCCAGTTTAACCCAATTGAACCATATGTCTATGTCAACCAAATTATCTGGATTCATTAAGTTTAAGTCCAATTATGGCTACCCCCGCCCGACAGGTATATTCCTATCCTGTAAGGAAATCTATTAAATGGTTATCTATCCTCAAGGAAGATCGTGGGCTATTGAGTCTAAGGCTGAAACCTAAAATCCATATGTCTAGTTCATTTTAGATTTACCAGATAAATTTTATTAATGGCCAGTTAATGAAAAAACATTAAGTTTAAGACTCAATAAATAAATCTTTATATTACCCAAGCTATAATCTAACCCTTATAAAACGGTGATATTGGATTTCATCACAACCTCAGATAACTAATTTAGTTACAACACATAACTAGGGCTAATAACAACTGAAAATAAAAGACATAAAGTAAAAATGCGGTAAAGTAAATATTGAAAAGAAAATTACAATAAAATAAAATGCTAAGGTAAAAGGAATTACTTTTACTACTACTAATTTAGATATCTCCCATAAAATAATATATAAACTTGTGATTCTTTCTCCAACCGGCCATATAGGCGGTAACCTGATTAAGTTAAATTAAGTCCAACCAGCCATAAAGGCGGAACCAAAATTAAATTACCAACCGACCAATCTGGCGGTATCCTTTATTAGTCAGGTTTTAAATAGTGAATATATTATTTTTAAGGGAGATTAATCTAAATAGTAACAGTAAAAGAATTACCTTTCACCCTAGCTGGAGAAGTTACCTCCTCATGGTAAATAGTAAAAACTGTAAAAAGTAAAAAGTAAAAATTAAATTACTATTAATACAAAACGTAATTAAAATTATTTACAAAACTAAAAATTAAAAAACTAAAAAAACTAAAAAAAACTAAAAACTAAAGAATCTAGAGAGAGAAACTCTCTCTTTAGATAGAATATAAGAGAGAGAGTGGTGCACTGAATTCTGAAATCTCGAGCTCAATTTATAGGCCTCGGTAGGCTTCCAGCGTCGCGACGCCAAGGACCTCAGCGGCGCTACGCCAAGTTTGTCGACGTGGCACGCTCTGGTTCGCTGGTTTGAAGATTCTGGATAAGCTGATAAGGTGACACGTGGCAGAGTGGTTGGGCTTCAATTATTGTGACACGTGGCGGCTTCTGATTGGTCGCTGAGATTCTTATCCGCCACGTGTCAGATAAGGATAGGATATCCAATAATTGATGCTGACGTGGCGCTGACATGGCGACACATGGGAAAGAGACTGTCGGCACCGTAGAATTGCGACACGTGTCACTTCCTGATTGGCTGATGATGATGTGGCACGACACGTGGCGATTTGACTTGTTGACTTGCTGACGTGGCTGATGACATGGAATGACACGTGGAACACGTGGCGATGATGACTGTCGGCACCGTAGGATGCTGACACGTGGCACGGCGCATGTTAGCAAATCGGCTGTGATGGTGACACGGCGCATTTTAGCAAAGTCAAACTTTTCTCAGATTCTGATTTGTGGACCCGGCGCACGTTAGCACTGTTCGGCGCATTTTCGACGTCGCGACGCGTAAGGCTTGGCGGCGCGACGCGCTTAAGACCAAATATCCCTGTTGACGCATTTTTGTCCGTTTTTGCCCCAAATTGCCTCCAATGCTTTCCAAACTTTATTTATCTGCAAAATAACACAAAATACATCAAAACGTTCACAAAACTCGCGAAACTATACAAAATATTAAGTTAAATGAGTGGGAAATAGTGATATAAATACCACTCATCACATTACAGTTCAGGCATATTTCAATTAGGTAGTTCAGGCATTCAGCATGTTTAGTTCAGATGTTTAGGTAAGTTCATACATGTTCAGATTAAATACTCAGGGTATTTTTCATGCATGTTCAGTTCATGCAAATTTATTCCAATTTCAATTTAGCATTTAGGCCCAATTCATGCATGCTTAGCTTAGTATTCAGAGTCAGCTCATGCATTTATAGTCAGATACTCAGGGTTAGTCAGGTAGGTTCAAGTATTCCGCTTCCAGTCATATATGTTCCGTCTAGCTTTCAAGTTCATCACATGAAAGTCTACATCGGAAATCTGTTGGATTTTGTGCTTGGAGCTCCAATCCGAATAATATATTGTACATTATATTTTATTATTTATTAAAAAACTAACTACATTTTCATTTCAACCTTGTTAATAGTAATTATTATGTCATAAGACATATAAGTTTGATAAATAAATATTCTGAGAATTACATCGACCTTATAATAGTCATGTAGTAATATTGGAAATTGGGTGGTCCGACAAAGAGATAGTATTACTATTATAAACTATTCTTAAAGTAAATATTTATAGTCAATGATTTTGGAATACGGTCGAATTCCTATAACCTAGAAGACTAACACATGTCAAATATTGGAATTGGAGTTCCAATGGTCTAACCTAATAGGCCACAAGCAAGGGAAGCTCGTATAGACATATGGGTATTTATTGGAGTGAATACTGAATGACTTACAGGTGATTCTTAATAGTTGGAAGTACACACCATCGTGAATATAAATCACTTCGAGTCGAGTAGCATATGTGAGCCTTTGACTATAGGATACCATTGATTTTTTTTGTGACCCTGCACAATTTGATGCAATGTATGTCAGAGACTAGGGGTGAACACAATTTCGGGTCAAACCGCGAACCGCATCGAACTGCACCGCACCGAACCGAACCGCGCGGTTTGAAAAAAATATTAAAAATGATTTTGAACCGCACCGAATCGAACCGCAAATTTCGGGTCGGTGTGCGGTTTTGACCCATTTCAAACCACGAACCGCCCAAACAGCATATTTTGACTCGAACCGCGACCCGAACCGCCTAAACCGCCGACCCGCGTACAAATTAAATATTATTTTATATTTTTCTTCTTCTTTAACTATGAAAATTAAGATATTTAATGATCATATAACAATATGTAATGAATAAATGAAAATTATGTAATTTTTTCTTCAATTATAATGTGAAAACACACAAAATTTTCTTAAAACATTTATAATCCAAACCGCCGACCCGAACCGCCCAAACCGCTAAACCGCCAACCCGAACCGCCGTGGTTTTCCTTATCAAATTTTCGGTTTCGTTTTCTAATTTTCCAAACCGCCAACCCGCGCGGTTTGAAGTAAAAAATGAAAAAAACCGCCCCGAACCGCACCGCGAACACCCCTATCAGAGACCTTTCATGGTCTGACCGCTAGATGTTCGTTGGGAGTGGACCATGGCACTCATTAATCACGTGTGTATCAAGATAGGATATGTCGGTCCATATGTGTACCATAAGAGGTTAAGGTATCTATGTGAGTAAGTCACGATTCTTATGACTTTGGCCAAAGCCGATCACCTATGATTGATCACATATATCTGAAATAATGCTCTGATTAGTTTTAAATAATTGTGGATATATCGACAATAAGAGATGTGCGCCTTGGAAACTTGACGGTGTAATCTATGTTTCCTTAGTATAACTGGGATAACCTTCAACGGAGGGATTATAAAACATATGTGATGACCTCGACTTGTATAATTCAGAAAGGTTTTATGTGTTCTTCACAAATTCAGAGGTGGTCGAATTTCGTACATATAA